>VYZP01033147.1:245-11932 GCA_013400635.1 Hypocryptadius cinnamomeus
GCAGCTGCCTGCTGAGCCTACTGATCTCAGGCAGACCCAAGCTTAGCACGTCAGTAGTTTTGGATTTCATTAGGAAGTGCCTGACTCTCCTGTGAAGATATATGGTGGTAAAGATTTTCCTCCACGACCTAAGCTGGCAGCCTGTGCTTTCCTGGAGCTAACCTTTATGTGTGCCCTGGGAAAGAAGCTGGGATTAAAGATGACACTTAAATAGACCTTCTTTTTGCAACACTTGTGAATTCTTGCAGGATAAAACAGGGACAATTCACAAATTCAGTTTTCTCCTGCAAATATATCTTTTGTGAAAGTAAGCACAAAATGCTTCATCTTTTATGTACAGCATGCTTACAAGGTCTGAGTCTGCTGTACTGAAAAAGTCAAAAATCAATCATACCAGGACAGGTTGTTGTGTAAAACTTACATCATACTCGAAAGCTGATGTATGTTTTTACCTGTGTCTGAAGATCCTTCTGCCTTTATTAATAGTTATCACAGATTAATTCATTCGTAAAAGAAGGCCACATTTTTGCCACTTTATCTGTTACCAAGAGTACTTTTGTACAACTGGTAGTCTGCATTCTAAACTGATTTAAGCCATCTCACCTTAATAGGTTTGTTGGTTTTTCTTGCTTAAGTTTCTGCACCAAAATATGTGCTACCATTTCAAGTAACACATGTTCTACAGTGTTCTGAAGGGAAAACAGCTCTGTTGAAAGGACCAGATAGAGTAATTTATGATGGAAATTTCATGAAAATTGAATTATTTTGAGAAGCAAAATGTTAATTCCTTAGCTGAAGTTTTTTTTTTCTTTTTCAGATGTCATTGCTGGTGTGTTCTTTTTCATGCAAATACAGTGTTTCCCATAATTAAAGGCACACGATATCTCATCTCTGTATGATCTAACATTCATGCAGCTCTTCTATTTAGTTCTACACAAAGCTTCCAGATGTTGCACTTGATGATCTGAGAGGTGTTTTCCAACCTTAATAATCAAATTCCACTTCTCAAGGTGTGAGATTATGAAGAATGTTACAGAAATAAGTTGGTCTGTAATCTTACATGAAGAAAGGGGGCAGTGATTTTAATCTGTCACTACCAAAGCTAGATAATGAATCAGTTTTATAAGAGATACTCAATGTCAAACACATAGAATAACAGCAAACCTAGTTTAAAGCCTTATGAAGCATCACTTTCCTGTCAGTGCAGCTAGCTCATTTTCTTCATTGAATAAAAGAAACTTGGAATAACATAATAGTTTGGACTGGAAGGGACCTTTAAAGATCTTCAAGTTCTAACCAGCCATGGGCAGGGACATCTTTCACCAGACCAGGTTGCTCAAAATCCTGTCCAACCTGATCTTGAGCAGTTTCAGGGATGGGGCATCCACAGCTTCTCTGGGCTGCCTGTTTCAGTGTCTCGCCACCCTTATAGTATAGAATTTCTTCCTTATGTTCATTCTAAACTTCCCTCTTCCTGCTTAACCCTAACTCTTGTCCTCTAAGTATAGCCTCGGTAAAAAAGCCTCTCTCCAGGTTTCTTACATGCCCTCCTAAAGTATTGAAAGGCTGCAATAAAATTTCCATAGAGCCTTCTCTTCTCCAGACTGAACATCCCCAACCCTCTCAACCTGTCTCCATAGCAGAGGTGTTCCAGCCCTCTGATCATCTTCATGTCCCTCCTCTGGACTTGCTCCAGTAGGTCCACATCCTTTTTGTGCGGGAAGCCCCAGAACTGCATGGAGTACTCCAGGCAGGATCACATGAGCGGAGTAGAGAGGGAAAATCACCTCCCTCAACCTGTTGGCCACACTGCTTTCTAAACAGCCCAGAATATGATGTCAAAAAATGTTTTCTAGGCAGTAGAAACAGTTGAAAACTATGGGCTCTTCGGCACTTTCTTTGTGGGGAGATTTCTCTTTCAACTGAAAAAGCCATTTACTGCTTTTATTATTATCTCTAGGTATCAGCAAGGCCCTCTAACTTGAAGTGTGCAGGTGTTTGGTGCATAAAAAAAACAAAAGCACAGTTGAGTAGTGTTAAAAGGAGCACAGTTGCAAAAACTTCATGCTTCATTCCAGCCACAGGTCTGGGCTTTTTCAGGCCATCCTCTCCCCCTTAATGGGTCCTGCAAGGTCAGTGCTCTGCAGGGCTGGACATCTGGAAACAGGCTGGTCATGATCCTCAGCTCTGAGAGGTTACTCAACTACACAGGGCACTAGGAGTAAAGCAAGAGGAGCTGCAGATGCTGGCGTTTATAGAAGCCCTGCCTGAGCTGAAATGCTCTAGAAGTGCAAAGGATCACTGGAGGAGGACTGAACAGAAATTCACTGTACATGCCAGCAGCACCTGCCACCTCAGGAGAAGATATGCCGAACATAGTCTTATTTCAACAATAGTTAATTGTGCAGCATTAAGCATACAGAAAAATTTCAGTTCAGTCACATAGAGGAGGCTAGCATAAAACTTTGGTAATGAAATGTGAAGCATCTGTATCTGTAGAGCAGCATTGAGATCCCTCAGCTACTTTTAAACAGGCTTTGATATTGGCAGCCACCTGGCCATAGCAGCCCCAAGCTCAGCACAGGCTGATTTATCCTTGTCAGGGGAAGTATTTGGAAGTGGTTATAGCGTAGTCAACTTCTGTAACAGAAAAAAAGTAATGAATTCTGCAAACCACAGGAAAAACAAAACATGTATGACTATTGTACTCAGAGAATACTGAAGTTGGAGAGACAGCATTGCGGCTTCTTCATAGTGAAAAGGGTTAAAATTAAATGAACATATCCCTTATAAATGACCAAATCAAAATAAGTTCTACAAACTGTGTTACACAGTTATTTATGGGGCGGGTATGGATCTCTAGCATTACCCAGAACAGCTCCTGAGGTAGCTATGAATGATTGCCTCCAGCCTGGTCCAGCCCTTGTCCTCACCTGGTAAACTGCACAGGATGCACTCGTAAACCTGTTTGTGCAGTGCCTGTCATCTCAAGTACCAACCTCAGCTCTGTCACTAGCTCTGCAAAAATTAATTCTTTGAGTGGGGACAGTATGAAGACTTCTTTCCTACCTGTTTCTGTCTGACAGTTAACTTGTTTTAATGAAATTTTCCATTGCTTTGGCACATCCCAAATGTGCTTCTGAAGAGGATGTTGGCAATGCTATATATATATATTGTGTGTCACATATTTCTCTACAGAAATGAGCTGGCAGACTACTTGTGAGTGCTCAGACCCCATTTCTCTTGTCAAACCTGTATCCCTGTGAGGGGTTTGACAGTAGAAAAAAGAGGCAAAATGCACTGTGAATTGCAATGGATATGCAGACATTGATGTAGCAAGTTTTACTTTCACTGGAAGTATGCCTAAGGAAGTCAAAGAAGCACACGGAAGATCAAGAATTAATCTTTGCAAAATGTGCTTGGGGAGCTAAATGACTCACAAGTTATGAAGTGAGGTGGTGGTTTGGCTTTGTGGGCCAAGGAATACAAGTTATCCCATGAAAATAGACACAAACTGAAGGGCACTTGAGTGTCACATATGTTTTCACTGCTAGAAACTGGAGAGTCACTGGAGACTTCCATCAGTCAAGGCCAAACAAAAAGTTCATTGTGAGCTGGGGTCCCTGAGGCTGCTACCACTTCATGAAAATTTTCCTGGAAAACAATGGTTGCTAGCAGAACTGGGCAGCCCTGGGCTGGAAGAGTTGTCACAGAGACAGATGCATATTACAAAGAAATATGCAACTTGTTCTCCAAAACCCCTGAAAGAAGAAATCCAGTTCAAGACCCTCCTCAAGCAATTTGTCAAACAGACAATAGCTTCACTAAGCTGCAAAGGGCAGGGATCCTGGGCCATGGGAAATGAGAACAAGAAGTGTCCATGCTGCTGCGGGGATGTGGGGTGCCTGGTGGTCTCCAGGGGGGCGCTGCAGCTATGGCAGTGTGTGGGACTGCAGGGCAATTGGGACGTGGAGCAAGATGCATGTCATATGTACTAGAAAGGCTGCATTGGGGTACTGATCATTGATAGTGGTGTTCTTTTTCTTCTCTTGGGAGAGGAGTTGTTGAGGAAACTCAGCCTTCGTGAGGCCCTTGTGAGAGCCAGCCAGGAGGAGTGGCAGTGGCGCTCAGAAGCTCCAGTGGCAGTGTCCACTGAGGAGAGGTGGCCATAAGCACTGGGTTAAACTCACTGCTGCCACACTCCTCACCATTCCATGGAGAAGCACTGGAGAAACCCCTTCCCATACGTGCTCCAAGAAGACCAGTTATACGTTTGACCTAGGACACAATACCCAGAAACTCCTTAGGGGAAGGAAAGGGCATCGAAACCTCCTTTGCCTCCTCCCACGAGGGCCATAACCCCTCAAAGGTTCATGCTCGCTCATGCTCTCCACAGCTGTTGTGAAGCTGTGGTTTGCTCCTATAGGATGGAAGAGCTTCAAAGGGCAGGGTGGAGAGCACTTTCACCCAGAACAGCCCCGGCCTTGTGGCAAGGGCGTGGGTTTTGATTTCCTCGGGCACAGGAGGGTGTAAACCCCAGCTTTCCCACATCTAGGGCAAAAGTCCTGACCACAGAGCTCTTGAATGCGGCAGAGGAGAGCAGCAACAGCTGCCGCTGCGCTTCGCAGAGCAGCAGCTCTCTGTGTTTTGGGAATGTTCATTGGCTCTACCCCTTGGGCAAGATGGGTGCAGGTGCAGGAAAGCTGAGTTCATTGGATCTGACGGAGCCAGAGTGTGAGTTAACTGGGTGCCATGACATGAGAGGCATTTCTGGACATGCCCACAGCAGAATTTCAGGAGTCTGGAGAATTTTAATGTGAAAAGCTGGCGCCTCCGGAGCTTAGGTGCTTCCAGGGTGTGGCAAAATATAAGCAGGAATTTAGATGACTGCAGTTTTGGATGCAGGTGCTTCATCCTGGTAGAAATAAATCCTCCTTTCCTTCTGTCTGGCTGGACACAGTTCCCTGAATTTGCAGTGTAACTCCTTGCTGAGTAGGAACAGTTCTCCAATGCAGGGTGCATTATGCCTGGCAAAAGAGCAAAAACTGTCAGCAGACATGATGCCACAATGTTCTGACTCTATAAGATTTATGAGGCTGTGAGAAGCTATTTTGGATGAATCATAAATAATTGCATGTAGCATACTTATGTAGCTGCAGAATGGGAGTGAGTTTGGTTTTATCCATTAATTCAAAAGACTCTCCTTGTGAGCATTTGGGAAAAGTAATTTAGCAAAATCAAGCATAAGTCAAGGTAACTTAAATTAAAAAAAAAATCTTCCTAAATGGCAAAAAATGAAATGAAAAAAAGGGGAAGGAATAAAACTAGGTGTCATAATCCAACAGCCTTGTTAAGGTTGTTGAGAAAAGGTAGAAACATTTTCTACATGAAACATTTCATAAAACGCATGCGTTTCTCTTAATACGTGACTGCAGAACAATTCTTTCTAGAGAATTAGATGATAAAGATGCCATGTATAATTTTAACTCTGGTAATAAATTATGCACTTAGCAATATATACAACACATTCATTGATAAATGCTTTGGGCACAGTGCTAGAGTCAGCTGTCTTTGATACTAACATCACGTCTACCAGACTCGGTGTTTTGAGAGGCAAATTTGACCTAATGCCCAAAGTCCATAAAGCCAAGTGGAAAAAAATTACCAGCAACAACCAACTTGTCAACTACTAGTGTTTCAAAGGTCTGATTTTTTGCATTGGAGGCTGATTTTATCTCATTGGCCTTAGCTTATGCTGGTATTCCTCTGTGACATCAAAGAATTTATTTTGGTTATAAACCGAAACAGTATCAGTCCCTAACTAGAAAAGTTCCTGAGGATAAGAAAAGCCCCATCCTTTTTCTTTCAAGGCTCTAAATTATTGCAAAGGGACAGAGAACTCCCTGAACAATGGAGATGAATAGGAGGGTTGCACTTAAAACGAGAGGCCAAGAGTTGTGCTGAAAGAAGTTCAGCCTGGTTTTCTTACAATTGGCTCTTCAAAACCTGTCCTAAGAAGATCATATTCCCACTGCTGCAGCATCTCTTCCTACTTTTGCCTACTCAGACCTAGGCTGGGAGGTCCCCTGTTGTTGATATATCAGTATTGATAGCATGAGGTGTCCCAGGTTCTATGGAACAGCAACAGACCTTAAGGAAATGATCTTTTACCAAAATTTTTGTAAGTTAAATGGACAAAACACATAAGGGATTCAAAAAGGCAAAGAATTAGAAAGTAAAACCTGAATCAGTCAGTGACAGAGCCAGGGCAATAATATAAATATCCTCCTGCCAACTCAAAGACTGATTTTTTGGATATCTCTGCCTGTCATTCCACATCTGTTTTTTTTCCAATAGAAGGATGTATATAGCATGTGATTTGCCCAATAAATATGACTATATTTCCTCCCTTTCGTTTTTCCCTGTCCAGAAACAAAAAGAATTAGAACTGGCTGGGAACTTTTAACAAAGTACTTTTCCACCCAAAAAAAAAAAAAAAATTACCAGTGGGAGTTTAGCTGGTATGGAATTTATTGTCAAAATGAAAATGAATACACACTATCATATATATTATATATATTATTTACCTAGAAAATAAGGCATCTGGTATCAAGACTATAACATATTTGAGGAAAAACAAGGATTTGAATCAATTTTTTAGAATGTTCAATGAAGCAGATTCTATTGAGGGTTTCTATTTGCCTTTCTTAAAAAGAGAATATAATCTAATGTATAAGCCTAAGAGATTTTTTGTGCAGTACCATGACTTTTTCAGTACCTGTACTTTTCCAGTTTGAAATCTACCACTCGACACTTTGTCAAATACATGGATTTTAGTAGTTCTACCGTATAACTATCCTGAATAATTATTGGCCTGCAGATTTCTGCAATTAGTGTGTTCTTACTGTTATATAATCAATAAGAGAGATTGGGTTTGGGTTGTTTTGATTATGTAAGGGGAAGAAATAGCTTGTACAGAGTATTTCCATTCTGACTGGCTGGGGTCTACACTTAGATCCAGGTTTCTGTCTTGGAACTCATATTCTGCACACTGTTAATGAGTACTAGCTTGTGCTTTAACTTTTCTGTTTGAAAATGTCGGGCAGTAAAATCATTTTCTTGGACAGAAGAGGGTATAAGCAGAGCCATTTTTTTCTAAATACTTGCCTGATTACTTTTGCAAATTCTTTTTGCAATGTTTTCCCAGGCTGTTTAATATCCAGATCAAGTACCTTGAACTTGTAGATGGGAATGGAGTGTGAGAAGATTTTAAGGAAGTGAATGCAGATGCAGATGTAGAAATAGATTTGAAGCAATTAGATGGAAGCCAGTTTATCCAGATCCTCTATCTGCCTGGTGGATATCACACAGAATTTGGTATTCTGGTTTTCTACCCCTCACCCCCAACTGCATGTCTTGCTGTGTAGACTTTAGGTATGCTGCATGGCTGAGACAGCGTAAAGAAAACCTAAAGCTACTCTAGTGTCTCTTTGGGACTGGACAGTGGTTCTTTGGAACTCTGGGGGGTGGTTATGCTGCTACAAAAGGGCAGACATGGGCAGACTCCACTCACATTCATGCCAGTCCCAGAGTGGGGAACCTGCTTCAAAAGCCCCATAGTGCTTGAGCAGGAGCCACCTGGCACCCTGAAAGAGGAGAGCTGGCTTTGCAGCACTCAGGCACTTAGTGACTTTGCTGAGCAGATTGGCTGCTCCAGTGTTATTTATACCACATTCTCCATCGGATGGTGCAGTCCTGCATCTCCGCTAGTTTGCCTTTCCTCAGAAAGGCATTGGGAAAGTGATATTCCCAATAGGCTGAAGATAACTATACATGTATAGAAGCTATGCGAGCATATGTAGGGCAGCCTTAGTTCTCAGGCAACATATTTTCTGCTCAGTGAGGCTTATCCACTCAGGTTCAGCCTGGCTTTCACTTGTGTTCACACAATTGCTTACCAGCATATGATGGAGTGAGCTGTGGTATTCTTGCAATAGAGGCAGACAAAACTCATTTCTGCCTGCAGATCTTTGATGTTAAAAGACACTCAGTGCATAAATAGATTATTTTGTCCCAATTTTTTTTTAAGAGACGGATTTGAAAGCAATTGAAACACACACCTGAATCTTCATCCATCAGAAACTGGAGAAGACTTTATTCAAGGAAATAGTCCCACTAGTGCTGCTGCTGAGATGTCTTTTATGGATAAAGACTATTAGGATCACATAGTTGTTTAAGTTGGAAAAGAACTCTGAGATCTCTGAGTACACCCATCAACCTAACACTGGCAACTCCACCACTAAAGCATGTCCCCATTAGAGTGTAAGATTGGCATGCTACACCTGAATTCTTTTCCTTCACTATCTAATGCAAGAAACAAAAGTCCTAAAAGACCACTGCAATAAGTTTTCCCAGAAGTTGTGTCTGTGTTTTTCTGAAGTTAATATCTTTGCTTTGACAAGGTTGACTGTGCATTGAATAAAAAATGCAAAATCATTGTCTACTCCAACACACTGGAAAATACTGTTGCTAATCATCCTGAAACAAGCTGTGACTGGCTGAGACACGCAAATAAAACATAATTTTAAAAGCAAATATTTCTTGAATTTATCGGTTCCCTTACTTTCTACTTCACATTGAATGTGCCAGGGGCTCTTTCCTGGACTGATCTTCCTCCTGATCAAGGAAACAATAGACATGCAAGTAAGCCAAGCCACAGAAGCTTTTTGTCAGGACTAGTTCTTGCTTACAAAAGCATTTTGCAGATTTTAAATAAATTCTAATTTATTAAGGGATCAGATTTTACATTAAAAACATTTATGCTGGCTAATAGGAAAATGCTAGGTTTAGGATTTCAGGAGTACTTTTTTTCATTACATGCCTGCTGGTGAGCAGAAGTATTTCACTGGAATTTTGTGACAGCAGCAAAACTCTATTTAATAATTTTTTTCTTTTTTCTTTTTTTTTTTTTAGTTCAGGGTCACTAAATTTATGTCAGTCTGCTTAGCCATACTCATCAAATGCAGATTTAGATAATTTAGCAAAATATTAAAAGGGAATAAATGTTATTTTTACTTCTGTCATAAAATAAGTTATATTATTGTGACCAAAAACTTAGCCTATGTAAAATATATTGATAAGTACATTAATTTCTGTTTGTGCCTACTACATTTCCTAATAACAGTTAAAAAAAATGAGTTATTAAACACCAAACATACTATTTTCCAAAGATCTCTATGCTGTAGCCATGAGCAATGACTGTACACTCAGAGCTCTGTATGTTTCACAAATTTAATTTATTTGCCAATTTCCTTAATTTGTTAAGCATCTACAAATGAAAAAAAAAAATCTCTCTTCTAAAATTATACCCTGTGTTTTGCCCCACAGCAACCCAAAATTTCTTGGGAGGTCAACAAGTCATTGTATTCATATGACTGGTTTTTGGAATAGTCTTTAAAATATATAGAAAATAGCAACATACACGAATTGGAAGCTTTGGAGCTGCGCATTATCTTTTAATAACATGTCAGTGCTGTAAAAGTGTGAAATGCTTCCCACTGATCCCCAGTATGCATTAGTACTCAGAGAGGGTCATGGTCTCTTCTAAACAAAGAATTATTTGCCTGGGAGTAGATTACTTGATGCACCAGGGAGATGCACCAGTAAGTATGGTAAAGAGAAATGTTTCTTTTGCAGAAACCATCATTCGTGGAAGGCAATATGTTCCACCTCCTAAGCAGAGAACTAAATAAACAGGGTGAATGGTCTCTGTCTCAGTGGCCCTTTGCATTGATCAAAAGATTGTTAAATTTACAGCAAAAACAGGTAAGAACGAGACATACTATTAGTGAAATGTCAGTCTTGAGAGCAGTCTTTATCAAGGCACTAAGGAGCAAGAAAAAGAGAAATGTCTGAAATTGTCTGCCTGTGCTAGGATCCAATGTAACGAACAAGAGAACTGAGAACTGCTCATTTTATGGGCTTAATTTGACTTAGATGGTATTAAGAAATTTGGAAAGATATTCATGACTTTAACTTAAAGTCACAGATCTTAATACAGAAAGGGACCAGCTGAGTAAATGAAGAGAGTGGTACTTCATCAGAATGAAGTTATTTCTGGATCAACATCACTTTGGAAATAAACTATATTGATTATATTAATCCTTATGGATTAATGTTCTAGTGAAGAATGCCAAAATCTGCTGTTGAAAATCACACCAAACTAGTAAGCAGGACAATCATCCTCCTAAGCATGTGTCCACACTATGCAAGGGGAATTGTCAGCACTGAAGCATCTTTGAGATTCCATCATGTTCTAGAAGCAAATTTCCCATCCCAAAAATTTCCAAATCCAATCCCAGAAATTCTCTCTTAGGCCTTCACTCAACAGGTGCAGTGTGTTGGTAGCATGATTAACAATCAGGTACTCATATGTATTATTTTATGCATTATATTAAGAAAGTCTTCCTTTTCCATTAGGATTCAATGCCAGCAAATACAATAGAAAAATCTAATTGAATTCAGTGACCTTCAGTGGTACTTTTTGTATTTATACTCTCCATTTCTGGCAAATATACTACTACTCATCATATGTATGCTGCTCTGCCAGTTTTCTTTACGTACATGAGTAGTTCCATATAGGTCCTTTATTCCAAGGAATTTTGGGAGTCACTAATAGCTGGACAGGGGACACTGATTACTGAATTCCTGGCTCTGTTTTCAGTTTTGGACTGACTAGTATGTTTATATGATGCAGAAGTCAACCACAGGATGCCTAATTCATACTTACAGCACTGCATGCTCCTATTATTTTGTGTAATAACATATCATTTACTTTATAAACACTTTTCTCATTCTATTTTATCAGTGGTTCACAGACAAATTTAGAAACAAGTTGAACATCAGGACTTGTAATTTTTCTAAGCCTCGTCTTAGAATCTTTCCCCTGTCCATGTTAATTATAAATTGCATTCATCACACTGAAGACTATTTATTTGCTTCTTCTGTTTATCTGTTTTGCCTATCTGTAGTACCACTGTGGGAATGGCATGTACAATGACAAGAAAATGACCTGTGTCAAACAAATAGATGGTTTGCACACAGATAAAAAAAGCAAAACCAAAATATTTGCAACATAAATCAGATTTTTTTTCTTTCCAGCATTTGTTTTCCCATTGTTCAATATGAATTAAAGATCTAAACTGCTAACAGCAATAATTCTGCATCTATTCCTCTATTAAAAGATAATGTGATATTTAATAACTTTCCTCACTGCTTCTTCTCCAAGATCTGAACTGGATTTTTATTTCTCCGTAGGAAGGGAAACTGGATTTTAATGTCCTAAAACCTTAACTCAGCTTAGTCTGATTGGATTTTTCTAATATATAAATTTATAATTCTTCCTGCTGTACTTTTTATTAATGCATATTTCTCTTCATGAAAAAAAGAAAGAAAACAGTGCAAGTGGTATCAGAGGAAAATGCACTAAATATGAAGCAACAAATAATCTGTGAAAGGCAGAGGTGAACAGGCCTAGTAAGAGGCACCATTTTAACAGTTGAGTCCTAGCAGAGCACCACAATGTCACCCCAGAAAAACACCTTGAATATAATGATGGCAAATTTTTCAGTGGTACTGGCAGGTGTTTACTTTCAGGTTTTATTCAACCAAGTGGCTGAATAAAACTA
>VYZP01033153.1:0-19993 GCA_013400635.1 Hypocryptadius cinnamomeus
TCTGGACTGGGGTTTCACTGCTCTGGACTGGAGTTCCACTGCTCTGGATTGGAGTTTGCTCTGGATTGGAGTTTCGCTGCTCTGGATTTGGGGTTTCACTGCTCTGGATTTGGAGTTTCAGTACTCTGGATTGGAGTTTCAGTACTCTGGATTGGAGTTTCGGCGCTCTGGATTGGGGTTTCACTGCTCTGGATTGGGGTTTCACTGCTCTGCTTTTGCTGCTCCACTTTAAACCCCTCAGCCCTGCGATGGGGAAACCACAGAGCAAAGCCCCAGTGCTCCCAGTTCAGCCTGGATCCCTGCTGGATCTTTGTGAAATAAAATCGTGGTTTATAACTCACGTCCACAACTCAGAGCTTTTCCTTCTGGCAGCATTTGAAAACTGAGCCGTATTTTGGTTTTGTCTCTAGTACAAAATGGCATTTTTTAACCAATAATTTTGTTCACATTGTATTCTTCGTTTTACAGATTATGCTTTTGAGCAACACTGCTGTTACCATGAGTGTGCTCTTTCCTATTGTTCCCAAAATGAATCCCACAGAATCCCAGAACGGTTTAGGTTGGAATGAACCTTAAAAATCATCTAAATCCAACTCCCTGCCATGGACAGGAACACTTTCCACTAGACCAGGTTGCTCCAAGCCCCATCCAACCTGGCCTTGGACACTTCCAGGGATGACTTCATGTAGAAAATACATGTGAAATAGAATAGGATCTACTTCGTTTATATGCTTTTGCCAGAGGTTTCATTTGGGGAGAAAAAATAAATAACTTGCTGTCCAGTGACAGCATTTTAGCTCACTTTAAAAATAATATATGAATTCAACTAGCAGACCTCCAGCCCATGTGCAGACACATACCTAAGCACATACCTGCTATGCCAAGGCATATTAAGCTGATTTATTGAATTATATTGGGGTTTTTTTGCTGGCTGCAAAGTGTCAGTTTTAAAATGATTCACTTCCTAGAGAAACGGAGAGCCAATATTTGAAATTATTGTTGCTGTCTTCCTGCCTCAATTCTCCACAGTGTTGGTGAAATCAGGAAGAATTTCTGTTTGCCCAAATGATCTGGGCTTGGGCACTCAGAGATCCCATGGACCTGGCTATAATTTCCTCACACCACACAGGCAGACCAGTCCTGCACCTGATGAGTGAATTTTGTGGTGGGCATGAAGTGTTGAAGTGGCAAAAGGTAATTTTCAGCACCAAGTTTTGTCCTTCTGGGCTTGGACGAGGTGTTGGCACCTCCAGACTCTGGCAGAGTTCAGGACTTGTGGCTGTTGTTGCTTTTGCAGGTGTGGTGAGAAGTTTGGAGTGACTGGCCTGGCAGCCAGGAGCTGTGAGCAGAGACCACTGGAGGCTGTGGCAGAATAAAACTGTCTGAGGAACTGGGACATTTATACACAGGATATAGAGAGAGACCAGAAGTCCATTAAAATCCCAGGGTGCAGACGGAGCAGGGGAGAGATGGGGAGAGGCAGCACAGCAGCTGGATTTCACAGAATCATAGAATCACTAGGCTGGGAGAGACCTTTTGGAAGGAGATTTTCTGGGCAGGATAATTTCAAGCCAGAAGAAGGTGCAGTGGGAAGGGCAGGGATGCTGGAGAGTGTCCAGAGAAGGGAATGGAGCTGGGGAAGGGTCTGGAATATGTGAGTTATGAGGAATGGCTGAGGGAGCTGGAAAGGGGCTGAGCCTCGAGAAAAGGAGACTCAGGGGGGACCTTGTGGCTCTGCACAAGTCCCTGACAGGAGGGGCAGTGAGGAGGGGTCAGGCTCTGCTGCCCTGTCCCAAGGGAAAGGAGGAGAGGAAATGGCCTCAAATGGCACCAGGGGAGGCTCAGGTTGGAGATTGGGAAAGAAAATTTCCCTGACAGAGTGGTCAGGCCTTGGGATGAGCTGCCCAGGGAGGTTTGGAGTCACTGTCTGTGGGAGTGCTCAGGAGGAGTCTGGATGTGACCCTTGGGGACAGGGTTTGGGGTGATGCTGGTGAGGGGTGAGGTGGGACTGGATGAACTTGAAGGTCTTTTCCAGCCCTGATGATTCTTGGTTCTGTAATTCACTGTTTGTGCTGCAGGCACAGCCTTTCCCCACAGGCCCTCAGACAAGATTGTTCATTCTGCTCTAGTTGTGTCTCACAGGTTTTAAGGTCACAGTGTCTGTGGTAACCCAGCATTCCTTGTTCCCCAAGGTTCCACTTCCCCCTTGGCTGCCGTTTGATGTAGCACAGTCTGAACACTTCCCTGAGCTGGGACCTTGCCGTGCTGGAGATGATGGGTGGCTCCAGTGAGTGTCCCTGCATGACTGATCAAATTCCATCATCCCATGGGGAGATGCTCCGCCCAGGGGAGGAGCCAAGCATTCCTACCTGGATACAATCTGCCCCTGGAACACCACAGCAGCCTTTGCCCACTGCATTCCCAGAGGAGCAGCTTTCTTCTGCCCTGCATTCCCAGAGGGAGAGCAGGCCCATCTCCAGCAGCCCTGGAGCTTCAGAGGAAAACTCCCCCCTTGTCCAGGATCCCTGCTCCAGCAGAACCACAGCTGGCACTGCAGGAGGGCTGAGCCCCCATGGGATGGGACTGTGCCACCACCCTGACCCACAGGGGGTCAGGGCCTGTTCTGACTCTGGCAGTGGTGTTTTGTATTACTGATTTTTTTTTTTTTAATTTTTATTTTCTTCCCTAATAAAGAACTGTTATTCCTATTCCCATATCTTTGCCCAAGAGCCCCTTAATTTCAAAATTATGACGATTCAGAGGCAGGGGGTTTATATTTTCTGTTTTAGGGGAGGTTCCTGCCTTCCTTAGCAGACACCTGTCCTTTCAAACCAAGACAGAAGCCCTTCCGTGTTGGCGATGGAGAGAGACGGGGAGACTAACTCAGTGATCAGAATCCGATTTTATTGTGGGATACAAACACTTATATACTATTTCAGGGAGACTAGTAATGTGTACTACAATGATTAGGTTAAAATCACATACACAAACTTATGCATATAACAACATCTCTTGCTTGCAGAGTTTAATGGGATTTTCTTTTTCTGGTAAACCTGTCTGATTTAATCTTCTTGCAATCTAGGTCTAATTTTCAAAGTTCCGTTTGCTTTTGCCAAGGCATCCTGTTATCAAATCTCTTATGTTAACCAGGTCCAAAGTCCATCATCTGTCTTGTGTCCCCCAGCATTCCAACACTTCCTTATTCTGCACCCTGAAGTAAAACACAAATTCTGTGTCTCTTTCCCATGAGGACCATGCCAACAATTAATTCCCAGAGCAGCTGTGGCTGCCCCTGGATCCCTGGCAGTGCCCAAGGCCAGGTTGGACACTGGGATTTGAAGCAGCCTGGCACAGTGGAAGGTGTCCCTGCCGTGGCAGGGGGTTGGAGCTCTGGCTCCTCTGCAGGGCTGCTGGAGCTCAGAGCCTCTCTGATGGCTTTGCTGTATTTTTGTGTGTGTTCTTTTTGGTGGCCAAATGTGCTGTAAAAAAATATAATGCAAATAATGTGTTCCACACCACTGGTTATTATTTTTTGGTGCCTAACATCCACTGCTTTGAATAGCAGTGGTATTTTTGAAAGTGTGTGTAAAGTAGGGTGGGGAGACATCTCATTTTAGTGCTGTGAATTTGACTTTCTATATAGAAAGAAGAACAAACAGCTCCACCTTGCAGCTGTGGAGGATGACGGAGGATGGGATGTGCTTTGCATGAGGTTTGGAATGATGGGATGTGGATGGACAGGAGGACAAAAAGAAGGCAGCTGGGAGAGTTTGTGAGTGCTGCTGCTGGCTGAAACCCAATTTGAGGACCCAGCGCAGTGTTTTGCTGCCTTAGTGTTCCCAGTGAGGGTGGTGGGACTGGTCATGAAGATCATTACTCATGTTTGATCACATTTCTGAGCTTTTTGGTACTTTCCCCAAAAAATTGTGGATGCCCCATCCCCGAAAGTGTCCAAGGCCAGGCTGGATGAGGCTCTGAGCAGCCTGGGATAGTGGAAAATGTCCCTGCCTGTGGGAGGGGGTTGGAATTTTAAGATCCCTTCCAACCCAAACCATTCTGGGAAATGGACAAGATGTCCAAAGGGCTTCATCACCCAGAAACAGGAAAAAAGACTCCATGAGAAAGAGGAAAGCAAGAGATTAATTTGTTTAGTTAATATAAAATATTATCTATAAAATCGTAGAATCACAGAATGGAGGCTGATGAATGGTTTTTAGATGCAGATTCACCATCCTAAAATTCAACATGTGCTTTCAAGGGCAAAGTTTTGTATTTTACTGATAGGTCTTGTCAGTCAAGGGTTCCAAAGGCCCTACACCGAACCCAGGTGAGGGATTGAGTTATTTCTTTTCACAATTGCCACTTTTCTCAGTTATGTAGTATTTCACTGGGCTTTGTGAAAACTCCAGTTCTAATTCTCAATTCTTCCAAGGCCTGGCCTTATCTTGTGCTTCTGCAAAGTCACAGAAACAGCATAAAATTCACAAAATCACAGAATCATTTAGGTTGGAAAAGCCCTCCTAGCCCATGGAGTCCCAGCTGTGCCCCATGCCCACCCTGTCCCCAGCCCAGAGCACTGAGTGCCACCTCCAGGGGACACCTGCAGGGATGGGCACTGCAAAGCTCCCTGGGCAGCCCCTGCCAATGCTTACCCACCCTAAAATAGTTCCAAATTCTGTCGAAATCAGTCTCCAAAAGGGAGAGGTTGTACCACCAATCCTCCTGCCTTTTAACTGTTAACAAATCACTTCTTGGATGTTATTTTAGGACACTCAGTGTTTGGGTACACGATGGAAGAACAGAATTTGCCATGCAAGCACAAATGCTGAGGGAGAGAGAAAATAACGTGCTGCAGACTGGCTGATTATTTGTCACACAAGCAAATCTGTATTTAGAGAGCTCCATAAAAAAATACAGTTTCCATAGTGAAAAGTGAGAACACCCACCAGCGTTAGGCAGTTGGGAACAACCATTTTATGTGCAAGGAGGAGAAACATAAAGAATACCCTTCAGTTTTCCTAACCACTGTTTTCCTTGGACCACGAGGCACGCTGAATGTTCCTGGGAAAACTGGAAATTTTTGTGCTAGGGAATTCAGATCCACGTCTTTCATTGTCACTGGCTGAGTGCACGTATTTACTCGCAGGGGCACTTTTATACAGTGTGATGGAGACATCAAGCTGGAGCCTGGGCCAGTATTCTTGAAATAACTCACCATTTGGGAGGAGAATAAAGGGTGTTAATCTCAGCTCCTTGGCTGGAACTCCCAGTAAAGTTTTTACTTCTCCGCTCCCCAAGAATAGGAGCAGTGTTCCACAAGAAATAATTCATATTCAGAGTGTTACTCCATATATAAAATTTCAGTGCACCAGAGCACAACTAATCCTTAGAAGGGAAAGTTGCCCTCAAAAATCCAGCCAGCTCCGTGGTGCTTAATGTACATGGACTTGAATGATAGGCAAAATGTTGAAAGAATTAAGTTAAATGTATTTCGGGGGGGAAAAAAACATTAGGAAAACTCTTGGGCAAATCTTTTGCAGATGGCAGACGGCTTAATTGCTGTGGTAAACTTGTCTGAGATTTCTGGAAAAATTTGGGTGCTGCAGTAATCCGTGGAACCCAACGGACCCAGGTGCCAGCAGCTCAAAGCAAAGACGTGCACGTCTTCATCTTGCTTAAATTTCATCCAGGGTTTTGGGAGTGGGTTTTTCCTGCATTATTTTTTTCCCCATTTAACTCCTTTTAACCAATTAAAAAGCTGTGCATGTATTATTTGGGCAGGGAGGAAACATGGGCCTTGAACGAAGCAAACGAGGTTATGGGATTCCTCTCTCCCAAATGTCTCCCTGGAAAGCTTTGTGCTGTCCATAGCTGGACAAAAATAGGAAAAAATCTTGTTTTTTCATTGTGCAGGACACAACAGCTACCAGAGAAGCACACTGGGGGAAGTGGAAGGGGTCTTGTGTGACTTCTTATTCCACACTCACCAGTTTGGAGACCAAATTGGCATCAGATGCCTTCCATGTCATTCCCGTAATCTCACTACTGGGAAATGGTTACACCCCCAAGGCTGCCAGAGTTCAAGAACATTTTAGACAATGCTGTCAGGCACAGAATGGGATTTTGGGTCTGTCCTGTGTAGGGCAGGAGTTGGACTCGATGATCCTTGTGGGTCTTCAGCTCTCAAAAAAAGAAGCAGCTCTTATTTTTTGTTTCTCTCAGACATGTGTGGCTTTTAAAAGCTGATAAAGTGGTGAGGATGGTGTTCTTTTACAGGTGGGTCCTGATCCACTCTCTTTCACTGCACATTCTTCCCCTTTAAGGACAATCTTCCAGAAGTGAGCAATTCCCCAAGGGATAATATGGTGTCAAGACAAAAATAAACTACTCAGGGGGCTGGGACAGTCTTATAGAGCAATATTATTCCTCAAAGTATTAAAAAAAACCCCAATCCTTGAATATTTCATGAACTATCCAGGTAGAGCCCCTAGGAGGTGGCATGTTTAGGGTTTTCCCCTGCATGATGAGCATCTGGCACTGCTTCTTTGCAGGTCAGTGCCTCCCCAGGTCATCAGACCACAGGAGTTTTCAGCATCCAGGGTGGATGCTGCATCCCAGAGAAGGGGGATTGATGCTAGGGCACCCCAGGAAAGGGTCTGTGCTACTTTGTGATTTCCTTAATGAGGTTTTTCAGGAGTCCCAGTGGGGACAGGCGTGGTGAGGGGGCTGTGTAGGGTCACTGGGGAGGAGCTGGCCAGAGATCCTGGGGAGCAAAACCCATTATCCTGGGGGAAAGGCAGTGGGAAGTCCCACTGTGAGGTGGGCTCAGGAGCTTTGGGAGCTCAGGCTGAGGAGGCAAAAGGGCTCCCCAAGGGGACCCTGCTCTGTTTCTGGAAGGGACAAAGGTGGGTCACCTTCCCCGTGTGCACCACATCGAGTGAGCGACTAAACTGCCAGAGAGAGGTGAGCTGGGTGATGGTTCCCCCAACAGCAGCACTGGGAAGGGTCATTTTCCCACCAGAATCCATTATTATCCCAAGGAAATCCCTCTGTTTTGGTTGTGGTGGAGCCTGAGCTCTGCTGATGTACCTGTCACATCTGCCTCTAAAAAGCCAAGCAAATAAACAAACAAACAATGGTTCAAGACAGCTGCTGCCACCAGTTGCTTTCTGGCTGAAGTGGGAGCAGAACATGAGCACTTTTTGCTGTCTCCCCTCTCTTTCCCTGCCTCTGCACTCCCACTCTGCTGCCAGAGGAGAGGAGAAGAAAGGATTTGGGCTTCCCTGCACACTGAACCTGGCTTTCCCCACACAGTGCACCTGGGGGAGGCAGAGGATTGCGTTTGCCGAGTTCACTGCAGCTCGTGGGCTTCGGGAGTGAAGTTACTTTTCTCTTTATGAACAATCTCAAATAACCAGCACCTTTCTGGGTGTGTTTTTTAACCACTTTAACAGTCTGCTCATACATCTGCTAATCTGTTTCCAAATGCTCCTTGCCAGGCTGTCCCTGCTAATGAGTTGCAGCTCCAGTGAGAAGAACAGCCCTGGAGATTTTTGTGGTTCTGTGGGAAACAGGTGTTTCTGTCTGAAAATGTCCTTTCTTTGTTGTTGTTGTTGTTTGCAGTTTATCCCTGAACACAAAGCACAGCTTTCTGCAGAGCAGCTGACAGGGCCATGTGAGCCCAGGCACCTGGAATATCTGCTCCTGCTGGAATTTTCCCACTGCCAGAGGGAGGTGTGTCTCTCCAGAAGAAATTGGGATTCCTGCATGCTGATTCTTTGCTTCTTTTTTGCCAAGATTGGGATTAAATGTGTGAGANGCACAGAAAGTCTGGAATTCTCAGTAGCCAGGGTTCCAACACCTGCACAGTTGCTGTGGTCAGCTACAGCCCTGTCTGCCTGAGAAAGGCAGCCAGTCCAAGCTGAGTGAGTGCAGCAAGCATTTCTTGTACTCCTGTTGCTTTTCTCCCCTCAGCATCTCTCCCCAGCGATGGAGGAGCTCTTTTGGTTGCTCTTTTGGTTGGCATTTCTGTCCCTTCCCTGCATGCCAAAAGCCAGCTGAGCTCATGGGTGGTGTAAGCACCACACAGCCTGCCCTGAGAGGAAGTTCTGGGGAGAGTGGGGTGGGAAGTGCAGATTTTACCCAAAAAAGGATGAGGAAAGTGCCTCTGAGGCCATCAAGAGCTGCTTGATGAGCAACTCTGACTCAGCTGGAGCCCCACAGGAGATCCTGAAGAAATCACCCATCCAACCCTCATCTTGGACTGCTTGTGGCATGAACCCACATTTTTCACAGCAACACTGGGGGAATCCCTCTCTGATCACCACATTAAACAGGATTTTTGGTAATGTCTGCAATGGGACTGTGCTGTCACAACAAAAGGCTGCTGTTCACTGTGATGCCTCACATGAAACCCCCTCTCTACTCAATGGAGAGAGCCAGAAACTTCCAGAGAGTGATTTCCAGCCCATGCTAGGAGCATTGGAACTAGATTATTTTTTTCAGCTCCTTCCAACCCAGCCCATTTTATTATTCTGAACTCCTGACAGCAAGGAAGCCATGACATTAATTGTCCTGAAACCTAAAATGACTTACCCATACTTAAGGCCTTGTGGGAGAGAAATAATTCTTTACTTTTGTGTGTCTGAGATGAATTTAACAGTGAGCAGGTTATGGACAAGTGGAAACCAGCACATGATCTATTCTAATATCCAAGTAAAAATACAAATATTGTGTTCTTCATTTATCAGGGGAGGCCAAAATAACACATCTCTGGATGTATTTCTGTTGCAGGGACTCTTAAAGGAAGATACAATTGATGGGAAACCAGACCTGAAACTTCATGGATGCAGAAATACTTTGGGAATTCCAGGGCATTTGGGGTCACAGTTGCTGCTGCAGCCGAGGTCTGCTGGGGCTGGGGTTGCCAGGAAGCCAATTAGGAAGGATTTTTGTCTGGTTGCAGCAGCCTGGGGATTGCTTTGACCTGAGCTCAGCTGGCTCTGCTTCCCCAGGGAGAGCATTCCTGCTCTGGATAGTGCCAGCACACGTGTGCTGCCCATCCTCCTCCTCACCTGGCTGTTCACAGCTGGCTGCAGGGCTTGAAGAGGCTCAGGGAGAGAGAGGGAATGGGTTTGCTGGAATAAGGAATTTTCTGGCTCTTTTTGTCACACAGAATCAGACTGATCTCTGATGTGTGTCCTGGTTTTACCAAATCCTCCAAATTTGTTGGGATAAACCCCTCCAAAATTGTCTTTTTCGTGTTAATGAGTCAGGCCTGACTCTATTCTTGGCCAGGGTTTGTGTCTGGCCTCCACACAGATATAGACACAAATCTTTTAAATTTATCCATTTATAGTAAACAAGGAAATTAATGCTCCTGCTTCTAAAGAATGTTTTGGTTTTGCAAGGCCTGGTTTTTGATAGTGGGGGCCCCACAGCAGTGGCAGCTGTGAGAAGCTGCTGGAAGCTTCTACCATGGCTGGCAGAGCCAATCCCTGGTTGCTCTGGAGATGGACATGCTGCTGGCCAAGGCTGGGCCAGTGAGAGTGTTGGAGAACTCCTCTGTTATAAGGTATTGAAGAAGAAAATCAAAACAAAGTGGGGCACACACAGTTTTTTTCTGAGCCAGAGACGAGGAGGAGGTGAGAACATGTGAGGGAAACAACGTGAAGACACCAGGGTCAGTGGAGAAGGAGGGGCAGGAGGAGCTCCAGGTACTGGAGCTGAGATTCCTTTACAGGCTGTGGTGATGACCATGGTGAAGCAGCTGAGCCCCTGCAGCTTTGCATCTCATCCTCCTATGATCTTAAGACTCAAGGCATGGGGAACAACCTGTCCTACATGGACTGATAACAACACTAATAAAAACGACTTCTCGGACTGTCCTCAACTACCATGAATTTAATACCATCTCTCATAATCTCTTGGTTTATCACTGATCATTTTTTTATTACCTGCATGTGTTACATAAGCTGGAACAACAGCAGGTGCTTCTTCTCCATTTCAATAATTGATATAATATCTTTTGAATAAATAGTACACTTTAGGAAAACAATGTGTATCAAAGCATCTCCATGACCCCCTCTGGGATTTCTCCAGCAGCTCCACTTCCTGACGTTGATCCAGGTGCTGGATGCAGCTCTGCAGGTGGGGGCTGATGAAATCACTGAATCATTTAGGCTGGAAAAGCCCTTGGAGATCCATCCCAACTACTCCTGGTACTGCCAGGGCCACCCCCGATCCAGGTCCCCCCAAATCCACATGCATTTGAAATCCCTCCAGGAATGGGGACTCCACCACTGCCCTGGGCTGGAAAACCCTTTCCAGGCAGGGATTGTTCCCAGTTCTTTTGCCTGGCACAGCCAGAGGCCTTTCCCTCTCATGCCATCCCTCGTTCCCTGGGAGCAGACCCCAATCCCAGCTGGCTCCAATCTTTCTGGGTTCCAGCTGGGAACTCTCCCACAGCAGCTGGGGCTGAGCAGTTGCTGCTCCCTGGGCACTCCCTGGGACTGAAGTGGAAAATCCATCCATGGCTCAGGGAGAGGAGAAAGGAAATCTGGAGACTCTGCTCTTGTGCACCACAAATTTGAATGGAAAACAGAAATTATTTGCTAATTTCACTTATTTACTAGATTTTATCTTCATTGATGGAATTCTAAATAATTTTTCATATTCTCACTATTCTGCTTCTTCTTTTCTTCTTCTACATGTTTTCACATTCTACTTATCATTATTCCTCTTCTCCTATGCATTATAAAATTCTTATTACTCTTCTTCTATGGATTCTAAAATTATTATTCTTATTGCTACTCTTCTTCTTCTATAGCTTTTTCAATTCTTGTTCCTCTCCTTCTATGGGTTTTAAAATTCTTACTCCTATTCTTCTTCTTCTATGTACTGCTAAATTCTTATTTCTATCACTACTCTTATTCTTCTATGTATCTCTAAGTTATTCTTCTTCCTCTTCATTGTCTTTGTCGCCATCTTCACCTTCTTCTTCTACGTCTTCTTCATTGTCTTTGTTGACTTCTTTGTCTTCATCGTCTTCATTTTCATCTTTGGCTTTGTCACCTTTGTTGTCTTCATCTTCATCATCCCTCTGTCAGGTGAGGCAGGTGAGGCACAGTGCTCTTCATTTTATGCATTTCTACTTATTCAGCAACTGTGGTGTGGAATTTTCCAATTTTCCAATCCAATTAAGTTCTGATACTGTGTTCATTTTACTTAGTCTAGGTAATAACTTTGCAATGCTGTGCAGATGAATGCAACATTATTTGGATACAAAGGTAATTGAAAAGTGTTTTCCATCTCTGTGCAGTAGAAAAGACAGCAAAGGCCTGTGAGAGCTGTGACGTGGTCTGATTTCAGTGGGGCAGATATGAAATGACATTTTGAGTCAGTTTCTTGGGACTGGAAGCCTTGTGGTCGTGGTTGCTTTCAGCACATCTTGCTCACCCAGAGGATGGCACCATCCTCTCATATTTCAGGGATCTGAAGGGAGCTAGTCTGGTACCAGGCAGGACAAGGTGAAGAGGCAGGACCAACTTCATGTCTGAAATGATTGGGTTTCACCTGGGATTGGATTAGCCATGGCTCCAGGTCATAAATGTGTAAAGATGACTTGCTATGAAGTAGCAAAATACTCAGAATACAGCCCAAAGAAACTGGTGCTGAATTTGCACACTTGCCTCCTCAGCAAGCTGAATCTTTCAGGTTTCTGAGGGCTGGTGAAGGTGTAGAAACAGTGTTTTCTCATTCGTGTTCCAGTGGACTCTTTCCATGTTCTACAAGTGAACCAATGATTTGTTATCCCCCCCTGGCATGCTTAGGGCATCAAAGTATTCCAAATGATGGAGACAAATGTGGACAGTCAATTACAGCTCTTGTCAAACCATGGAGATGACACAGTGCTCTGCTGGTTTATCTGAGAACCTGATGAAAATACAGTCTGTTGGTCAGAGTTTCTCTCATTTTAGGAACCTAAGCTTAAAAATGACTGTGTTTCTGGATGGTAATGATGGTACTGGTAAAAAGAATCCAGGTTTGTGACTGAATGCTGACTTGGCGTGGTGGCTGCCTTTTCCCACAAGGAACTCGTGATCCTGGGCTGGATTAGGTCTGGAAGAGAAATGAGTTTTGCAGTCTCATCTGCAGGGCTCTCAACTGCAGGTTAGGATAGGAGCCTCCAGACAGAGCTGAGGAGCTGGTGCAGGCAAAAAGGGATTTCAGGGATTTCAGGTGCCCAAAGGGAGAACGTGACATGAGACCAGGCCAGGACCTGCTGGGTCTGTGCTCCATGGACTGACTCTCCTTGGCTCATGGGTGGTGGGTCACAAACATCACAGAGAGAGGGTGACCAGCCATTGCAAGAGGAATCAGCCAGGCTTGGACACTCTTGAGCTGCTTTTGGGTGCTGGCAGTAAAACAAAGGGTGAATATTGCTTTCACCTGCAGTACAAGGAGAGAAACTTGTCACAGCCTTTTCTCTGACCTGCCACATCACAGACTGCTAAATTCCACCCAGCTGAGGGCTGGGGACTGTAAATATTTTCCCCAAATATGATGTGTTTTTCCCTACTTCTTCCTGCCTGCCTGCCTGAGCAACCTGCCACAGTTCATCAGCACTGTGGAAAAGAAGGCGACGTGCCACCAAGGTAAAGGAGATTTCTGTATTAAACATTTTAGCACACAGTCCTGCTCTCCTTTGTGTGCTGACACGAGAGGAGGGCATGGCCAAAGAGCTGAAATCAAGCCAGAGCCGTGGCAGGGGGGTCAGGTGACTGCCCCATCATTTCTTGCTGCATCAGAGGCATCGAAGCGTTGGCTCCTTGTGAGTGAACTCTGGGAACATGCAATAGTAGGTACTGTATGCTAACTAAAAACCTCATGTGTTATTCCTGGCTTTTATACACCTGGTTACCCATGGATAAAGCTATAGGATATTTATTACAGCAGGGCAAGACTGCTTTGTAATCTGAATATGCTGCATTCACACCAGTGACTTGAACAAAGTGTTTCTTCATTTCTCCGGCCATTAATGGTTTTCTCATAAGAAACCATGAAGTCAGTTTTGTTGTGTTTGTCAGCTGGGTTTTTGACTGCCTGTATTTTGTTCCACAAAGGGGTTATTCAAAACCTCCCCTCCAGTTTTAATTACTTGCAGACCCGGTGGAAGGCGAGCCCAGTGGGGCTGGAGAGGTTCCCGTCTGGTTTCCATTTCGCCCGCGGGCTGTGTGTGGAATCACGGCTGGCTCCTGGCGCTGGGACCTGGGCTGCTCGGCCCTCAGAGTGCTGGGATTGACAGGCACTGCTCATTTATTTATTTATTTGTTTGTTTCTTTGCTTTGATCAGCCTCCAGCCTGCACCCACGGTGCTCACTGGGGGCAGAAAGTAGCTGTGTGCTGGCAAAAGAGGATGAAGATCCCAAACAACCCCGCTGCTTCCAGGCTATCTCCTTTGGATAAAGCCTTTGTGCCTCTTTTGGAGACAAACTCACTATTCATAGCACTTAAATCCTGTGCTTTTTAGCTGTGCCTGCTTTCAGCTCTTGGCCTGTTCCAGGATTTTGCCTCTGCCAAGGTCTCCTACCAGGGAACCACTCAAAGCGAGGGGATTCACGGCGGTGCTGCCGCTTTCAAAATGCCACCGTGTGTTTTACTACAGCTGTGAAAGTCAGAGGTGGAACACTAACATTCCCTGTGAAAAAAACCCAAACCCCATCCCTAATAAATGTGCGTAGTGTCTGAGTACCCTGGCTGCCTTCAACTCCTCAGAGCCCCTACCTACCCTTTTAATTTATGCATTTCATCTGCCTGCTGTAAATATACCCAAAGCCTGGAGAATGCTTCTGTTTCCCCAGGGGAATATTTTCTATTGATATTGGCTGTGCTGAGTTCTCTTTGGCAGATGAGTTATGAAGAGCAGACTCATAAAAGCAGGAGGCTCTTCCAAGCATTGCACAAGGGTTGGGATGAAAGGTGGGCCCACGGTCACGCTGCCCTCACGAAAAACACACCTCACTGCAAAGCAGGATTGAAAAAATCCTGCTGAAATTCATCCAAAGAAGAGATCCATGGAAATGCCATCTTCCCTGCTGGGTTGTACTTGTGATGCCTTTTTGGGCTACCTAAAAACAGAGAACAAACATAATTAAGAGAATAAAAAAGAGTTCTATTTATTGAAGGGCCTTCAGGTACATTTCAGGCAGACAAAGCTCCCCAGGGGCTACACCCAAAATAGACAATGGGTCATGGGTTTTCACACTTTTATAAGTTTGATCCATTTGCATATTGGGGGTTAATCTTCCAATTACAGCTTCAGGTAATGAAGTCATTTACCCCAAGTTTGCTCCCCCCAAACTTAATTTTGTTTCCATCTCTCAGGGCCTGAGACACTGAGGTGTCCTTGATCCCCAGGCCTGAAGAGGAATTGTTTTGTCTGACCAAAATGGGAAAGCAGCAGCTAACACTCAATATGGAGTTTAGAGTTATACTCTAAAGACTGCAGGGTTACAAATATATGAAAAACAGAAAAGCTAAAATCCTAAGGCATCGCTCGTGTTGAGAGCAAGATATGGAGATCCACACTCTCCAAAACCAGGTGGGAAATCCAGCTCTCACCACACACAGTCCCTCATGGATAAAAAGGCCTCGTGCTCTGCTGGGTTCCAGGCTAAGAAACAAGGGAAAACATGCTTTCTGCTTCAAGCAGCTTTCAGTGCAGGAAATTAAAAGTCAGACATTAAGAAATGCCTCAGGAAATGCCAGGGATGGTCCTGGCATGGCACAGCACGACAGTTTGTTATTTGGCATTTTGGTGTCCCCTGCACAGACAGACAGGAGGATATCTGAGCATTGCTGCAGCATTTCTGATGCTTTAAAAAGGACGAAATTACAAAATGGACTAGAAATTATCCCAGCAGGTGAGAGGACAGCAGAGACACAGCACAGAGCTGGATTTACCAAGTGCTAAATTCAATAATGACGTTCCAGGTTGAAACACTTATTCCAGCACCTTCTTCTCCCTGCAGGGGAGAAGGACAGGGGAAAATTTACACAGGACATGGGAAAATTGCTCATGCTGGGTTGGTTTCACAGCCTCCCATCTCACCCAGTGGGCAGAGGGCTCTGGCACCAGTTACCCCAAGCCAGTGCAAACCATAAAAAAGCTGTATCATCCTGCAAAGGACCTAAAAGGATCAGCTCCTTCTGTGGGAAGACAAGCAGGAGATTATTCCTGCCACATGGCCAAGGGAAGCTGAGAGGCTTTTGGAAAGCTGTGCCTGCACATTCCTGCTGAGCATGAGTGGAACAGAGCAACAGGAGCTGAGGAAAGGATGTTCAGCAACGCACTGGTATTGTATTTGTGGGGTGCCCTCGTGGCAGGGAGGAATGATGAATCTGACTCCGTGTTCTCAGAAGGTTAATTTATAATTTATGATACTATATTATATTGAAGAATACTAAACTACACTATACTAAAGAATACAGAAAGGATACTTACAGAAGGCTAAAAAGATAATAACAAAAACTCGTGACTCTTTCCAGAGTCCTGACACAGCTTGGCACTGATTGGCCAATAAGCCAAAATAATTCACATGAAACCAATGAAACAATCACCTGTGGGTAAACAATCTCCAAACACATTCCAAAGCAGCAAAACACAGGAGAAGCAAATGAGATAATTATTATTTTCATTTTTCTCTGAGGCTTCTCAGCTTCCCAGGAGAAGAATCCTGGGCAAAGGGATTTTTCAGAAAATGTGAATGTGACACACTGGTGTGTCGGGTGGAGTTCAGAAAGCTGAGCAGAAAAGTGATGCTGCAAAAAAACTGTGCTGATGCCATGTGTAAAAAAAGCATTTCTGTGACCTGGACCTGCAAGACAGCTCGGTCTGCTTGGGCTTGGTCTGAGATAATTTTTATGCACATCTCTGATTGGCATGCTGACTGCTCTGAGAGAAATTTCAGTGTTGTCACTCTTGGAAAACTTCTTTGTGTCAATGTCTGGGCTCTAATAATAATCCCTGCTGCTTGCTGGTGTTGGTTCTGGAAGGAAGGGTTCCTGGAGAGGATGGTTATTTCACTCTCTGTAGCTCCTTTTTGCTCCATTAGCACTCGAGATAAGGAAATTACAATTTCCTACTTCAGCAGTTCAGAGCTCTCTTGGTTTGGTTGCTGTGTCTCAGTGATTTTTTCTTTTGTACCCAGGTGTGCTGCTGAAGGAATTTGGGTCCCATCATGCTGATGCTGCACAAAGCTGCTCCTTGATTTGCCTTTTTAGGTGAAAGGGATTTCCAAGAAAAATGGGCTTTCCATATATTGTCTGCTTAAATTACTAAGCAGCTCTAATTAACTATTAAGCCAGCAACTGCACAAACACCTATTATCATAACCTGGTGAAAAATAAAAAATCTTTCAACTAAAATTCATCTTAAAAGATAAGGGATAAAGTCCTTCAGTACAAAAGGAATGTGAGGTCCTAGGAAACCGAGGCACAAAGAAGAGGTAGCAAAAAATGGGAAAAAACAAGCAGAAAAATTGAGTGTTCAGCAGAAGAGTGCAGTTTGCCTTTTGTACATGCTGCAGAAAAATACTGAATATCCAAATAAAATTACTAAAGCCAGAGGGGAAAAGAAGCCTCCAGTCTGCTCCTGTTTTCCAGGAGTTCAGGGTTCAAGCATGTGAGATCTGCTGACTCCACCAAATGATTTTGGGATCTGAGGGGTTTGGGGATCACTTAGACATAAAAATTCTGCCTTGGTCAGCCCTGTGGGTGTGCAGACATGGTGACCAGTACAGGATGCACAAAAGTAAATCCTCTGTGTGCTTGAATGGTTGGTTCTATATTAAGGCTTTTGCTGTCATAAAAATGTTGTAACAACAACAGCAACAAAATCCCATCAGCTAAAGCTGACCACAATTATTAGGCAAAAGATTTATGTGGCCTTCTAGTTTTAAAATAGCCCTCATGTCTCACAGCCTCAGCATCAGTTTTTGGGATGTGTTTGTGAAGGAGTTGTGGCAGGTGAGTTGCAAGTCATAGCAGCTCAAGGGTTTGATGTGAGAGACATTAAAAAGGAGAAGAAAGGATGGAATTATGCTTTTTAGCGAAATAAAAGATACCTTTACCATTCCAAGTCTTTAGAAACCTTACCTCCTATTTTTAGGAGCTGATTGTTGGAATCCTGGAGAAAAATTACTGAAAATTCCAGACTTTCTGTGCTGCCAGGCACTGACCCCCAAGAGAACACTGCATTGACCTGAGGCCCTGGAGAAGCTTCCAAAATGGAATGACAGAACTGGGATTGTGGGTGTGGAGTTTGAATAGAAGTGTGTGATATCACAGGCTGGGAAACTCAGAGTTTAAGGGTTTAGAATACAGTCACAGATATAAAACAAGATGGAGGGTTTAGGGTGGAGGCTGGTGCTTCTTCTTCATGGGTTTGAGTAGCATTGTGTAATTAGATAAAAAGTCCCCATTGTGAGCCACGGGTGGTTGGGTATTGGGTTAAAAGTGAAAATAATTTAAGTGTCATTTCTTAATTGGACAGTTTATCCTTAAAAAGCCTTGTAAGAGAGAGATACAGCTCCATATTTTAGTTTATTAGAGTGAAGTGCTGTATACCTCATAGTTTGTGGGACTATAATATAGATAAAAACTAATAAAAATCTAAGTCCAAACAAAAAATACCATCTCACACATTTGATCCCAACCCTAACAAAAAGAAGTTACAACTCCACAGCTTATTCCATTGGTTATTGGCTATATCTTGTACTGAATCAGGAAGACACAGGCATGGGGGCCTCTCTCCACCCCTCACTTGGCTGGGCTGGAGTTGTTGGGGCATAATTAACACTGAAAACACCTTTCTCATCAGTTTTCCCCCTTATTGGTAACAGCCTTGAACAGTTATTGCCACACTTCCACAGAAAAAGAAATATTTTGAGAGGCTTTTAATCAGGCTTGGGGCACTGCTCTCATCAGAGCTGTTTGGTCTCTGTTTGCAGAGAAGGAGAGAAGAGCTGCAGCTTATAAATTCTTATTCTGAAAATCAGGTGAAGTTTCTCCCAGGCAGAGCAAAGAAGTGGCTCAAGCCACTTTGAGGCTCCAGCCTCAAAGAGATTGCCTGAGGAAAAGAAAATAACTCCAGAATACACCTGAAAACACTTTAAAGTAGATGTTGAAGTGATAATATTTCCAAATGGAAAAAAAGCCCATGTCCTGTTAAGTTCCAATAGCTATCGGCTTTTACTGCAGATCACAACACCCAGCACACAGCTACAAGAAATTCCTCCAAAACTGACAGAAAGTGGTGAACTTCAGTTCCACAGAAGAAAAAAGCCCAGCCAGAAAACAGATAAAGCAGAATAGTCACATGTAAATAGGACACCCCAGTGTATCAAAAACAATTAACCCAAACTTCTGTGATTATGACTGGTGGACATTAGCTCAAGGTAGTAAAAGAGAGAACAGAATTATGCCTTCAGGTGTAATTCAGTTCACATCTGTGTGTTTTAGACCACAGAGCCACTGAGTGTCCTGCTGGAGGAAGAAAAAAACATGATGGAGCTGAGATGCAGAGGAAAAATTCCAGCCTCATCCATCTGCTCCTGTGATCAGTGCAGGATTTGACCTCCTCTAATGCCTGAGAGGTGTCAGCACAGGCTGAATCTGAAGCCTGAGGGGTGTTTTCCTTGACAAGCTGAGTGAACATCTCTTCCTTTCAGACAGACTTAGTCATGTTCCCAGGAACTGAGACAGCACTGAAAGCCTGCAGGAGGTTTCTGTACCAGCCCTCCCCTTGAACTGGAGCTGCTTTGTGGAAAGGCACCAGGGCTTTCTCAGAAGCTGATGGGACATGGAGAACACTCAGCTGCTCACCCAGAGATTTTCATCAAGACAGAGCAGTCACAGAGTTCCCTTTGTGGCTGTCCTGAATTTTTACAGTTGTATTTCTATGTAAACTCAGTTTGTCATGCCAGACCTGTCCCCCCACCAGCAGCTTTTGTGGTGGTGTCACCTGCTAAACTGCAGCATACCTGGTAGAATCCAGCAGAGGGATAAATCTGGTTAAGAAAATAAAGAAATTTTCTTTCCAAACACATATTTTGGAAAGAAGAAATGATGGATGGGAAAAAAGCCTCAAAGCATCAGCAGGACTTTGGGAAAATACGTATTTCAAAGTTTGCCAGAGTGTGGCAGTGGTCCTTTAGCAAAGGGAAACACAGTTAAGTTTCAGGCTTCACTGAGGAGCTCAGCTTGGAAGAGGACCCAGACAGCACCTCACAAGGCACACTCAGGATTCAAAATCTTTGAGACAGCAATTAAATAAAAACCTCTTAAAAGCCCAAAAATTGCTGCAATATCTACAGTAGCTTGACCCGAGGTGTGACAGAAATGAATTGCGAATAAAACCTTCCAAGGAGGAGCAGTTTAAATGATGCTTTTGACACTTCTCACAATAAAACAGCTTTCCTAAACACCTCATATATCTCCCAGGCTGCTTTGGATGTGCTGCTGCTGAGTGATTCTGCAGTCATTAATGGATTGCAAACCCTCCCTGCCCACTGCAACCACTTCCAAATAATTAACAGCTCAGTACCTTCCCAGGACAATCCCCTCCTTTGAGAGATGCCTTGGAATGCACCACGTTGGGTAATGGGCAGAGCTGGAAGCCCCGAGGGCTGGGTACCTCACTGCCTTTGGGAGCTGGGGGAATTCCCATGGAAAATCTGCCTTGTTTTCACCTCCAGCTCAGCTGCAGGGGCACTGCTTTGGCAGCAGCTCTGGAACTGAGGGACAAACACAAGGACAAGATCCATGCAAGGGCTCAGTTTGAAGCTGTGGCCTTGGAAATGTCTGTTCAGCCTCAGCCTGGAGGCACCTGGTGTGCTCCTGTGGTCGTTTCTGGGGTCCCCAGGATGAAGGAGGAATTGTTGAATCTGACTCCATGTTCTTAGAAAGATATTATATTATATTATATTATATT
>VYZP01033154.1:1917-16925 GCA_013400635.1 Hypocryptadius cinnamomeus
AAATAAATAAAGAAAATAGCTGGGGTTTGGGTACTAAAAGTCTACTTTAAGTCCACTGCCATTATGTAGTAATAAGATGAATGGAATGAGTCGGTTTCACTCGTAGCATCATAATTGTGCTGAAGTAGCCACAATTGGAAACAGCATCTGGTCCCAGCTCTCATTAAGATTTTCCTTTTATCTGGGATTGCAAATCACTGTAGCTGCTGGTAGAAATTCTAAAATACAAAGGATAGTTAGGGATGCAGAGCAACTGCTTTTTCTTTTCCTCTGTTCTTCCTTGGGGTCTTTGAAGAAACAAATACTGAGCAGCTCTTAATTCTCTCTAGTCCTATATAGCAGGGGCCTAGTGGGAAGAGGTTGCACACTCTTTCTCCACACTTCACAGATTTTTCAAGGAATCCTCCTGCACTATATGTGTTCATCCTGAAATAACAGCTGCCTAGTCCATGTGTGCGTGGAGTCATACAATCATTCAGGTTGGAGTGTACATTGTCATCCTCCACAAAAGTATCCTTGTGTCCTAGGGCTGCATGGTGTGGAGGAATAGGTACACACAGACACACACATCATTATCTTCTGCATATGTGCGGTAGATTTTATATGCATTAGGACATTTTGTAAGATCTGGATCATGCAATTCCCTTCAATGAAACAGAGAGGTGGAATATATTTGGCTAGCTCTTGCAGAATCTAAGATGGGCCATATGTAATAATATATCTTTGAGTGGGCTGTTTCTGCAGCGTCATCATACTGACTAGAGTCAGATTCTTCCTTGGCTCATCCTAGACACCCGCTTTATATGACCTAGAAAAAAAATATGGGGGGTGTGTGAGAGGGGTGTATTTTTAGCTAAACTAGAGGGTATAAGCAAGGTTAAAAAAATAGGGTAATGCAGGAACCTCATAGCAACACTTTCCAAAATAAATGAAGTGGAACAGGCATTGTTTCTCTGATTTTTTAATGCCTGTTGATACATCTGGGGAATATAGAAAAATAGTTTTCTGTAAATTACCAGCTCTTCCTATGCGGTTGCTTCATAATGTGCAGTCAGGGCTAGATATGAATACACACTCTATTCTGTCTTTATGTAGTATAGAAATTTAGGAGTTGCATGGCCTCTTTAGTTTGTGGCTTTAATTTAGTGTTACCACACTAAATTAAATAGTTACCACTGCAGTGGTAACTATTTCCTAATATTCTGTCTGTAGTACTGAGTATCTGGTGAGTATATGACTATTTAAAAAACTAATCTGAACCTATTACAGTATCTACTTTTAGCAAGTTTGTATTTAATACATTCTCATTGTCCACAGCTTTCTTAAAACCACCTTACTCAAATGGTCTTTTCAAAGTTCTGAGTATCAGCCATTCTAGCAGGACAAGCTGTGTAATAACCTTGCATTAATCAGCAGCTAAGATTTATATCTGTACCTGCAGCATCACACTAGGATACCCGCAAATAAACAGCATGATGTTTATATTAGTCATGTAACAAGTGTCTTTCTCAGTTTGGTCACATGCATTTAATTTAAAATACATCCAGTAAAGAAAAAAATCACTTGGCACTTTCTGTTTCCATTTTAAGTAATCAATTTTAAAATAGAAGCAGTACAGGATATGTTTTATAAGAGGAGCTATAAAGAAGAGGACAGATTCTTTCATCACTCCAGAATGTCTTTGAGGAGGCTTAGAGCAGGTGTAGAGGAGAGAGGCTGATGCAGCCCTGGGCTGTCCTTCACCTCTGCCTGCTCTGGAGCACAGGGGGACTCCCTGCCAGAGCTGTGGACACCCAACCCATGGCTCTCCTTACTCGTTTCTCCTTCTCCCCTTTTTCTGTTCGCTGCCCCCTCAATGTAAATTGTGTGTTATGTTTGAGGGGTTCACCTCACTGTAGAATAACCAAGCTATGATCCAGCATGTGCAAAGGGCTGTCAGGCTGCTCTATAGGAGATGAATTACATTCAGGCAGGACTAAAAAGCCCCACTTCACAAATGCTGCAGAATGTAGTGGAACTGGAAAATTAAAGGTTTGGGAAATAGTTTAGGGTCAACAGTCTCAAAGCTTTACAATTCCACCTGTCCTGTAGGAAGGGAATATCATGTTCCAGGAGAACTGTGTTCTTCTGTGGAATTCACCCCTGAAGGCCAGCAAATATTCCACTGGACAGGTGGAATTTTAAGGCTATGTATAGCATTTCTTGAGATGGGTGCTTGTGTATTTTTTGCTCTCTCACCATCCTTTCACTTAACAGCATGTGCTTGAATACTGTGAGCTCATTTTGAATTTATTGGACACCTAGTACCTACTGAAAGTATAAATTTCAACAGCACTGTAACATCCAATTTAAAATACAACACGCTGCATTATTTTTCCTCTCATATTTAAAGGAAAACATTGAATACACTCAGGCAATTAACAGTGGCAAAAATGAAGCGGACCTGAGTGTAGCAGTTGCAGTTGCCTAGAAGCAGAAAACCAACCAAGGATAACATTTTTGTTGTTGACACACAGCAAAGAAAGTCAGCAGATTCAGAATTAAATTTGTGACTGTTTGGCATAGGACTTCTCATTAGTGATAGACAAAATTCCACCTCCCAAAGTAAGTAATACCTTCTGTATGCATAAGTGGACTTGACAAGTAACTTATGTTGCAAGTTGCAGTTCATATTGCCTTACTGTATTTATTAAGTCTTTGTAATTCTATTTCAAGACATGTAGCTAATACAGCAGATGGTCCTTCATCCTTCTAACTTGTAAAAGTTTTCATTAGACAAATAACTGCTTTCCTAATATATAGTTCCTTAGAAACTGCTTTTCTTTCTAAATGGCAGGCTTATCATGCACCTAGAGTATCCAGGTGAGAGCTATGGATGGACAGCTAATAGCCTGATATCTACTGAAACAAGCTTTTTGGTATAAGTAACTTAAGCATTGCAGTGCCCACCTTCAAATATTGACCAGCCTGTTAAAGACCTGTCATAAACCCTCGCTTTAACTGCTTAGGAAAAGCACAAATCCCACTGCTGTATATCTAAGAGGAGAAGTAATATTTGTATTGACTTGGTTTTAACAGTTGCCCTTAGGTACAGAAGTCCAGAATAGCCACAAAACACGCATGAATACAAGCTTTGCTTAGTTTTTCAATTGCTGTGTGTCTAAATAAGTAATACAGTATGAGAAGACGTGTCAAAAGGTACCATATCGAGTCTGTTAACACTGAAAGTTGTGATTTTCAGAGGGTCAAGGTACAGAATGTTACATATACAGTGTGTGTGCAGTTGCATATGCATGTTCATAGACATGACATGAGTTCAACAAATATAATGTCAAAAATTTGACTCTGTGCCATTTGTTTCAGGCAGTTATTTGGCAGAAGACCAGGGTATCAGATCACAAAATGGCCTGTATGTCAGTTCTGGGAACAGCCGTTATGAGCAGTATGGTACCTTTTCAACACTGCTGCGAATATCCTGAGGTGAGTTTTAACTTCCTTCTCCCAAATTCACTTCAGGTCTGTCAATGAAGGGAGCTAAAGGAATACTCAAAAAGAAGGAGACTTCGAAAAAGAAGATGTGTCTCCAGATTGACATCTGATTAATGCATTTGGTTCTATTACTGTCCTCTCCATAAAATTAATTGGTTTGGTGATTGAAAATCCACTCCAAGAATCACCTCGTCAGTACTCATGTGGCACTGATCAAATGGCAGTAAAAACAGTTGTGATGACAAATGCAGAATTGCTGATTGCTCAGAGCTGTCTCAGTTGGGATTCCTGGCCCACAGGCAGGTTGTGCTCTCATTAATATCTAAGCATTTAGATGGTTCTCATCTTCATGGCCTCTTAGCCTTGTACTCTAAAGAGTATTCCCTCAATTTCAGTGGGGGCACCTGAGCAGTGAAAGAAACACATACTTAGAAGGACAAGTTATGCAAAACTTCCACCAAACACGTATTTCAACTAAACACTTTTTAGTTTTCAAAAAATTCTGTGTTCTTGGCTTCTTTTTCCCCTTCTGAAAATGAGAGAATTCCCCATGATACCCTCCTTTGTCTAATGTTTTCAAAAAATTTTTACTCTGCTTCCATTGTTGTTGGAGAATTTTTTTATTAAAGGGGAATCTTGCTACCTTGGAACCTCCTAAGCTGCATTTTCCTGTCTCACATGGTAATAAACCTTGACAGGATGACATGAATCACTGCAAACTCACAATGGCTCTTAGACTCAACTTACTAATGCTGCATTTAGCATGGTACTTAATAATGTTATTCAGACTTTAACGTCTCACTGTTTGTATGTGCAGCTTAATAGCATTATTCAGACTTAAATCTTGAGTTTGCCAGAGTGCTTTTATACATGCAGTAGAATGAGGGGGAACAAAGCAAAGTCACTTCTTGTACTTTACAAAATTTCAGTTGTTTATGTCTGAACTGAACATCCAGAGCTATTCTTACCTGAATGTAGCTTGGATGTGCCCCCAGGACAAGTGCAGGGGGCTCCAAAGGGAAGATAAGGGGGTATTTAGAAGGGACTAGCTTGGAGGAGGCACTGAGGTTCTCACATTACTTCTCTGCTATATCGTGAGGCATCCATATTCCTTGAATAGAAGTTGGGGAACATTCCATCTCTCTCTCTGTCTCTAAATAGTGTGTAAAATACCATGTGCATCATTTATAGGTGTATAAGTGATCCATGCATAATGTTGACGGTCAGAAACTGTGGACATTTCTAAACTAGGCAGCCAAACACTACGGAGTGACAGAGTTAAGTTGCCTGTGTAATCATTTTTTCCTCCCTTGTGTGCAGGTATTGGAACAGGTATTTAAGGGCAAGGCATACACTGCTTTTTTTCCTTCCCATTCAGTCTGTCTCTCGTTTGCTACACAGACCAGAGGCCAGCTCTTTAATTCTTTTAACTCCTATTTGTTCATTGTGTAGCTTCATGCTGCTTTGCTGCAAAGTCTATTCTGAAGACAAAACTAATCTTGCTGTTCCTTACTGCAGAGTTTAAACTACTTCAACAGGTGATCCAGGGATCTTAAATACTTGCCTTCTTGAAAACATCTCCATTATGGGCACTGAATGAAACAGGAACACATTTCAAATTAGCTTTGAAGCATGCAAATTCAGGAGCTATTTGTAAAATAAAAAGAAAACCAAGAAAATAAAGAACTGACACAGCTTTTTAAACTTTTCAGATCCCCAGTCTTGTAAATGGATAGATTTATTTGGGCTGAAAACTTTCACACAGGAAATTTCCTTAGTGTCTTCCTGTGAAGGTTAAGTTTAGCAAGTTTAGCAGCTACATGTGCCACTGGAAGAAAGATAAGTATAAAAGAAAGACATTCTTCTGTCAGAGATATATTTTAAAGCATACAGAAGTTGTGGTTTTTATTAAAGTATTAATTTTGAAAACAGTTATCTAGTATGAAATCAAAGTTTCATTAATATTTTCCAGTCTCTGTAATTATTTTGTCTTCATATACTTTCATATATGAAAATTCTACTAAGACTAGTATTATAAATTGTAGATAACTTTTAATGAGCATACTGCTATTCTACATGGCTGTAAATAGTAACAGCAGTCAGCCATTTCTAAATCTGGTAACTTGTTAAATGAGTTATTTAGAGACTTTCAGTTTTGCTTTAATGTTTTCTGTATATAAAAATATTGTTGGAAGTGAAAGACTTGTTATTCACAAATATTTGTGAATTAGGAAAAGAGCTTGAAGCGCAGAGGAGGAACATTGAGGGAGGATGTGCTAAAGCTTCAGAATAAAATCTCAAAGTGCTGCATGTTGTTTTCTGATAATCATCCAACAGATACTTGACACCTCTTTAATTTGACCAGTGGTGTTTGGTTCTTTGCGACGTTGCTGACCAGAACACGCCAGCTTTAGCACAGAATGCTTGGTACAAGGTCAAGAGGGAATAAGGGAGCACATGAGCAGATAGCTGCATGACGTAGATGAATGGGAAGGATAGGCCAAGTCCCATGGACCTTAAATTCCATTTCAAATGCATGATAATTTGGATTTTAGCAAATACAAGGGGTTCTGCCAAAAGCAGAGCTTATGAGGACTCATTTCTGTGTTCAGTGATCCACCCTTCTACCAGAACATTCTCCAGACTTTCTCGTATCTCCGAAATCCTCATGCTGCCCCAGTGTTCTTTCACCTGTTAGTTTGGGCAGGTGGAAGAGGGCAATGTGTGGGGCAGGATGTGGGCTGCCCAGGATGTCAGTTCTTGCATGCTGCTGTTCTTGGCTTTTGAAAAGTTACCATTCCCTTTTCTTCAGTAAGGTCATTATCTTGAAACTGTTCTCTCCAAACAGCTGTCAGTTATCACAGGAATTGAGGAAATACATCTTTGGGATTTCTGCTTCTTTATCAGATTGATTTGAAACCCATCCAACAGTTTCAAAGTTGCTTAGTGAGGGAGAGGGGGAAGAGATGGGACAAGCAGCACGAGTCATCAGCCTTATTTTGACCAGAAAAACCTGTTAAAGAATCTCAACAGAAAAATCTTAAAACTTGGAGTTCATGTTAGGTACACAAATCATGTGCTGTTTCCAAGGCTCCCTGGCAGTGCTGTGCTCACAGGTTCTGCTGCAGCCTGTGAATCGTGGGTGCTCAGCACTCTTGAGAGTCAGATGATTTGGATACAGGTGGCGTAGGTAAATTTAGGTGCCCTGAATAAATGCCCTGTGACAGGCTATTTAAGGTGCTCTGTACATAGAGAAGGAGGGATTGTGTGTTTTGGGCTTTCCCTGTAGGGGTGGTTCACTGCTGCCCTGGCCAGGTTGGGCAGCACTCTGTGCCTTTGGCTTGGACAGGGCTTAGGTTGGCAACCCTACAGCCAGCAAGCCAAGAGCTGCTGGCCTGGCTCTCCACAGCCTCAGCTCCAGGCAGCATCCTGCTACAACTGACAGTCCAGATGGGAAATATGTCAATAAACTGGTCAAGGGAAATAGATACAAACCCATCTTTCTCAGCCTATTTATTTTTCTCTAACTGCCTTTATCTTTGTATATTGTAGGTGTCGAGAAGCAGTGCATGCATTTGAATGACTTGGACTCCCGTACAATTTTTTTATTATCTCACCTTTTTAAAAAAACATTTTGGGTTCTTTAAAGGACTTTCGCACTGTATTTGTTTTATCATTGCAGATAAATCTTTCTGGATTTCTCCCAAAAGCTGAGTCAGACACTTCTTTGACAAGCCTTTCAAGTTCAGAAAGGAGTTTCATTTTTATAAATAATCGTCCGGTTCTTCAGAAGGAAATACTGAAGGTAACATCCTCTAGCTTTTAATTCAAGGAGTAGAAATGTGATTTCTTTGAGGACAGAGACACCTAAGCAATCTACAACTTTTTTTCCCCCATGCAATAATTTAGAGTATTACAGGTGAAAATACTAGCAGATACTTTACAACAATACTTTACAACAGAAAGCCCTTCCACAAGCCTGACACTGCTGATGCCTCAGTTCTATTCCATTTGCTGCAGTCAGACCACAGAGCTGGAGGTTGTGTTTTTGGCTGTTTAACAAAATTAATTTCAGATGCCCTATGCAAGACACCAGAATAGTTGATTCTTTGTATTAGCCTGTAGAAATCACCTGTGCAATTTTCCATAAGGGAAATTGATCTAGTTTGTTGTAAGAGAATTCTTCTGTAAAATAGTTTAGATTTTGACCACTTCCAGCTGTGGGCTTATCAAGCAAACACCCGTGCTTTCCCTTTAAATTTGTGTATGCATTGGGTAGAAATGAAAGTGATAGTGCAGCAGCATTGGCTACAGCTAGGCATCATGTAGGCAGAATTTGATACTCTTGGGTTTCTCTCACTACTGAACCTTGCAGCACTTCACTTGGAGCAGCCTTGCCGTCCTAATCCTTGTCATCGCCAGGGAAGAAAATTGTGCTCATGCCAAAGTGTTCCTGCTGGTTTTAAAGTGGACACAACGACAGTTTTCAATTGGCAGGCAAAGCTTTGTATATGTAAACCCTGAACTTATGCTGGTATGTTAAATGCTGAATAAGGGTAATCCATCTCCATGCATTATTTGATGTGCCTGGATCTTCTGGGAGTTTAAAGCTTAGTTTGAATCCCATGACAGTGATGGTTCCTTAACGAGAGCAGGGAAACCTGGATTCAAGGTGGGATTCAGCACATAAAGTAAAAATACAGTGCCCCACATGGAAAATAGGCTATGAAGCCTGTATGCTATGAAGGCATGGAAACCACCAGGAACTGGCCTTTTGGTGATTATTCTGGCATACATGAATATGAGGACCTTTTAAGCATTTCTTTAACTTGAAAAACTGACAAAACCAGCAAACCAGTTATGCTTTTATAATGTCAGATTTTGTTTCTGGGCATTTTTGTCTGTTTTATTGCCTTTACTGACATCTCTTTATTACATCAATCTCTAGTTAATTCGACAATACTACAGTCAGGTGACACAAAAGGACAGTACTCGTTTATATCCTGTTTTCTTTTTGAGTATTACTGTACCTGCCTCTGCTGTGGATGTGAATGTAACACCTGATAAAACTCAAGTTTTGCTGCATTATAAGGTAATTAAGGTTTGTTCTGTTTCTGAGTTGTCAGTCCTTATATAAGCATGATAAGGGCCTTGGGACTACCAGAATGTTCAAACATAAACACTGTCACTGGGGTTTTGGGGTTTTTTTAGTTACATGACAGCTTGCCTTTGTCAGAGAACTGTTTTGATCAAAAAGTACTGAACAAGCTAACTAGAGGATTCTTCAAAATTAGTTTCCCAGTTCATTTAAAAGGTTTTGATGCTGTCAGATATATGCATGTACCACTTTGGTTTCAGATGGCTTTACTGTGACAGAAGCTAAGTGGAATTATATTATGTGGCCCTGTATAAATTTAATGCTTAACTTCATATTTAAACCAAGTAATCACTATTTAAACACCACCATTAAGGTGAGAGTGGGCAGGATTTCTCGTCTCACTATTTTGTCATTATGTGTATATATTATTGATGACATCAATTAAGTGCCACAAAAATTAGAAAGGTTGCATTGGTGGTTATTAATGTGCTTATTCAAAGTGAATATAGGTAGTCACACCAATACGTTAATCCTGTTATTCATAAAAACCTTTTGTATTTGTCTGTGTTATTCTTGTAAATGTCCTGCCTGTTAAGGGTCACTTGTATGAAAATTAATACAGCATTTTTACATTTGATCTAGTTTTCCTTTGGCATTAGAAAAAGGGTTGGAGTTTCTTTTCTCTCTTTTCTTTTTCTTTTTTTTTTTTTTTTTAATTTTTTTCTATTTTTTATGGGTTTGGGTTTTTTATCTTGCTCATTTCCATCACTTGGTGCAAAGTTGAATTGAAAACATGGACCATGAAAGTACCTACACAAGCACATCCACATGAAGTTGGATGTTGCTGGTGCACCTGTTTTGGCTGTAAACTTCTAACTCCATATAAGGTAGGAATAACTTTACATGATACTGGTTTAAGAAGTCAAACCCTTGTTATAAAGAAAGCATTTAATTGGCTTTGTGATATCAGAGTGAACTAGTGAAGCAGAATACATGTCACAAAATATTTGAGGCTGAAAGTGTTCAGAGTCTTTTGGAATGTGTGAACAACTGAAATGCAATAATCTGCCCAGATTTGTCTGAAGATTATTCCAAGTAAGAGCACTTTGCATATTGCTCCATATCCTTGGTATCTGGCAGTTACATTTTCAGGTGCACTTGTATGTGTGTATTTTCTTCTTCTTTTTTTTTTTCCAGGAATCTGTCTTACTTGCAGTTGAAAATGTGTTGAAATCACTGTATGGGCCACTACCTGCTGCAGTCCCTGGTGAAAGTAATGAAACAGATGTTACCTCAGAAGACATGTTTGTTCATAGAACAGACCAAACAGATGTGGCTGTTAATGAAATGGGACCATCTGGAAATGATGAGCTACATGCTCATACTTCATTCCTTTCACTCAGCAGTGATGTGCAAAACTGTCAAGCAGGAAAAAACGCAGAGATCTGCTTAAATCATCAGACATTTAGGGGTGATAATGTACACAGTTGCCTGGACAAAAGAGAGGTTTCTAAGAGTAATGCCTTTCCAGACAATTCCTTAAATTTATTGTGTGAGGAGGAACAGAATGGACAGAATGCGGCTGATATTCAAAGTCATAGTGTTCCTGTGGACCCCAAGTCTAAAAAAGCCAATGAGCATCTTTTGAGTTCTGATAATATTGACAAAATAGATAAAAATGAGGAAGCCTTAGTCCCTAAGGACTTGCCTGAGATCTCTGCTGATAGTTGGAGTATGGGAAGTGCATTTAAAGACAGTCTGGGAGACAAGCTGGAACCTGTTAAGATCTTGATTCCTGAAGTTGGAGGGACAACTAATAAGCGAAATGAATACACTGGTGAAAAAAGCAGTGAACCACAAAGCTCAAATCAAAGCATAAAGAAAAAAAATGTAATAAGTGAAAAATTTGGACATGTGACAGCTTATGACTTAATTAATAGCAAAATAATAAAGAAACCAAAGTCTGCATTTGAATTTTTCACACATGAGTGTCGTCCAAAATTGATAGATGATAATCCAAAGACCAGCATGAATGACATCCTGCTGACAATTGAAGAGCAGTGGAAGAATTTGAATGAAGAGGAAAAACAGAAGTAAGTTCAGGCTGTGTCTTGCTTCTGAATGTGGAAGCTACCAAAGAGTCACTTGTAATGAATTTTAAAAAATTGTAACTTTCCAGTTATTTATGAAAAAATATATAATGAATTTTGACTTTTCAAGATTAGAATCAGTATTGTTTCACATCAGAGTTGTTGTGTTTTGCTATGTGCAGTTGTGCACTGCAGATTGGAATTACTCCTTCTGCCACTGTGCTGTGCAGCAGTTGGATTAGGGACAGCAGTAGTTAGGGACAGTTCTGCTGAGCAGTTATTTACAATAACAGACAAGAAATTGACTGTTTGCATCCTACAAACTTCTAAGGGCAGCCTTTACAGTATCACTCCCGATGCTCTGTCCTTGAGAACCAGCACGGTGATGGATGAGGCACTGTAGAGTTCTTCAGAGGTTTTTCAACTTTTATTACTATAAAGTGAGAATTCTTTTTTAGGAACTTTGGTACTCGAACACTGGGTAAATTCCATTCCTCTAAATTTAATTTGTATCCCAGCCTAGGCTACCTCAAAACTGTATTTGCAAAACCCAGTCAAATGACACAAGGAATTACTTTTTCCCCTAACCAGATGTTCCATTGCTGGTTCAGAGACTATAGCACAGTCTAAATTTTAATCTGTTTCAAACAAGACCAAGTCTCTTCCTGGATTACAATGTGAATAGCTAAATCCATATTTTTCTAAAATGAATTGTCACTGAGTTTTCGAAATCCATCTGCAAGAAAAGGAAATATTTTAATAAGACATCTGCATTGTTCTGAATGTTAGCTGTGTCAGAGTTGAGTGAAACCTTTTCACCCAGCTTCTGGTTTACCTAATTTAAAGTTTACTATGCAAGCAACATGCCATGATCACAAACCCATACATGTGAGAAAGTGTTTTGTCCATCTCTGCGTAAGCAGAAATATTAATGTAATAGTAGAAATCTACTCCAATTATATTCATGCTTTTAATGAAATGAAACAAAAGGTTCTGCCAGCTGTTTCAGAAAATTTTAATTTGCTCTGCTTTAGCTTTTGAGATTTCATGGTTGCTTTCCTGGTACAACTGTTATGTTAAAGAGTGTGCCTACAGATTAACTTTGCATTAGTTCAGGAAGGAGACCTCTCTGGTAATCGGGTTTTCCTTATATGTAGGACTGAATGCAATATATTACACACAGTGTATATATATTTTCCTTATATGTAGGACTGAATCCCGTGGCTGTTGAAGGAAATGAAGAATTCACCACTAGTTGTATCTATAGATACCAGCTTTGGTTTACCTTTCCACATTTATGATCTTAAAATTGCCTCAGAGAATAGCAAATAGGAGGAGATACAAAGACAACTTTTCCTCAGAGCAGCAATCCAGAAGGACTTGTGGCAGAGAACATAAGTCTTGCCTCCAGGTACTCTGGATAAATTGGGCCACCTAGAGGTAACAACAAATGTAAATACATCAGGGCAGCCGAGTGCCACAGCTCTACTTCATGCATCCTTGCTGGCACAAGCCCACATTTCCTGGGCTCCAGTCCTTCATCCTTCTGTGATAAAGTCCTGCCTTGTGCAATGGGTGTGCATGGTTTCAGCATCTCTGTTTCTCTCTGTGGCCCCTCCATCGGGTCTCAATTAATTTAAATCCCTTTTGGGAGTAGTACAAGCACCAGATGTCTCATAGTGACACAGGATGGCCTTTTCCAAACAAGCCAGCATTTATTACACAACCGGAATGTCAAATGTTATGGTCTTTAGGTTATAATAGAGGAGGAAAGCTCCGTGCATGTCCATGCTGGCAGCATCACATATCCCCCTGCTTTGCAAAGGATTTCATTCCTTGCAGTCACTCGGCTCTTACTTAATACAGCTTGCATGTGTTTCTGGCCTTCATGTTTCCTGCATATCAGGCTCAGGTAGGAGTGGGAAAAGTCCTTCCAAGTGCCATAACAGTGGCAGGAGTAGTTACCCTGAAGGTGTAGGAAAGGTTCAAAGTTACACACATTGTCATGGGACTAACAAATCACCTTGTCAGCACTCTGCAGTAATTCTTCATGAGTAGATTTGTACCTTGGGAGAAATATTTTTTCAGGTAGCATGGTCTTTGGTGTCAGAGTTTGCAACAAATACTCAAATTCAGATTATTTGTCTTATAAGGGCTGAGAGACATACATTAAAAGGGGTTTCTTAGTATGCTTATTATTTTGTTTGGGTTTACGTTGCAAGGGGGAAAGGATATATCATTGGTCCATTTTTCTAGTTAAACCAAAGCTGCCTTGAAACTAGACTTCATTCTACTCTTCCACTCTCTGCTTACAGAGTTTTGCAAATTTTACTTACTAGTTTTGCAAATTTTCATGTCTTTAGGTTTTGTAGCATCAGAAAAAGATCCTGAATTTGCAGTCTTATTTCACAAAGCAGAGAAACGCTGTTCTTGTAGCACTTGTTGGTTATATGTTCCTCTGTGGAAGGATTTTCAGAAAGGCAAAGGTGTTCCCTCATAGTTTGTAAATCTGCAGTTTTTCTTTGGTTCTGGGCAAATCGCTGATACTGATGTGTATGAATTTGGAAGATGCTCACAGTCAAAGTCTGTAAGACTAGAATTTTTCTGGTGGTAGCCTAAACTGACAGGCAAGTTGGACTTTGTTTGGAAGTGCTTTCATTTTGGATTATCAGTGATCACTGAAGGCTCAATTCTCCGACACTTAAATATTTTCCTGCATTATAGTTAGGTCTATTCAAAACAAAGTATTTATTGATCCGGTCAAAGCTGTAAATGAATTTGGGATTAAAAAAAATTCTGTTCAAGTGATTTCATCCATTCATTTTAAAAGTAGCAGATGTTTTTTATCTTAATGTTTGCTCCATATTTTCTAGGACATGATTTATTGCAAGAAACTATTTAAGCTGACTTTTTTAGTTAACTAAATATTGGTACCATATGTGAATGCTAGCACATCATAATTAATTGCAAATGGTGACCCTTTTGTTGACCTTAATTTTCCAGCGTGCATACACATAATTGAATCAAACTGTTCCAGCAAGTAGCAATAAATAAATATGACCAGCTAAAATAGTTATTTCCAATACTAACATATGATAGTACTACTTTTTTTTTTGTTTTGTTTTAATTGAAGATTAGACCGGTTTGAATTACCTTCTAGAATTCAGAATATCAAATAAGGGCAAAAAGAGGGAGTTCAGCAAATCACAACCTTTGCTTTCAGAAAAGTAAAATTCATAAGCAGTAGACAAGCATAAACCTGGGACCTATAAAAGTTTAGTTATCTCACTGACATTTATAAACTCATTAAGAATCCATTCATGTTGTAGAGGTTTAGTATGTAGTAATGTTTTAACCATTTAGACAGCATTTAGGAGTAGTTTTTTATTGACTATTTTTGAAAAATCTGTAAGATTGATTATTACTTACATATATATCCTCTATTCTTACACTTCATATGGCTAATTTTAGGCCATTTGAAATCAAATAGGCTTTTAAGTAAGTAAGACCTGGGGCTTGGGAAATGATTCAAGTCCAAAGTCCTGCTGGCCCCATGGCCTCCCCTGGAAGGCTGTAGAGCTCTGGAAGCTTAAATTACTTTGTGAATTGAGCTGTGATGTGCCTGTGACAAAAAACTCCTTCCAGAACTCTGTATTTGCAAATTAAACAAGGGACTGAGGTGAAAAGAACCTTGCTATAGATCTTTATATCATGCACTCTATTCCTTACAGTAATAGTTCCTCCCCCTTACAGTAATTGATGTTTTGCTGACTGTCTAGATGAAGGAAAATTTCCAGCTTTTGTTCAAGATGTGATGTAATAGAGACTCCGTCACCATCTCCGTTGCAGTGGGCAGCATGTTGATGTGGGTACTTGAATGGACCATGGATGTGGTTCTTGGCTCTTGAAATGGTTACCTTTCCTTCTGCTTTAGTGTGTTAGGGGTTGGGGTCTGGAGCTTTTTATCTGCTGATGCTACTGGTTTGTTTTCTCCTTCAAGTTATGAAATAAAAGCCACTAAGGACCAGGAACGGTACAACAGAGAGGTCAAGAAAGCCAATGCACAGCCAATGCACCGACCAGCAAAGGAGGCAGAAAAACACAAACCCAAGCTGAAGAGTTCTGCATCTGACCAGCAGAGGCTTGACAAGATATTTCATAACCAGATTGAAAAGAAGGGGAAACTGGAACAGCCTGTGAAAATTGTGACAGTGCCTTTTTCTCTGAGTTCCTGTAGACGTCACCTTCAGAGACAAGAGAGAAATGTTTCAGATGATCATGAGCTTTTCCTGATCCGTAGTCAGAGCTTTCCTGATGTCTGGATACTTGCT
>VYZP01033161.1:1588-18588 GCA_013400635.1 Hypocryptadius cinnamomeus
TATGTAAATAAAAGACGCAAATGATGTTTAAAGCTAGTTCACGTAAGCAGGTACAGCTCAGAGATCAGTGACAGAGGAGTACTAAACCTGCTTAGGTCCTTTCTTCTTTTAAAATGAATGGGGTATAGAGAAGAAAATCTTGTTTTTAGGTGAGAAGAAAGTTTGATCCCATAAAGCACAAGCAAAAAGTGTAAGAAAACCACTCTACACACACAGCCTTACCTAATTAGAACTTTTCTTCATTCACTAGACTTGAAAACCAAAAAACTGTAGTGATGGATACAGCAAGGCTGTAAATCCTAATTCAGAACTTATAATTTGGGTATCTTTTCTCAGCCTTTAACTCCACCAGCCAAGTAAGCAAACATTCTCTCGTTTCTATGTCTTTAACTGATCCATTGCATCACACTGAATTTTTCTTGTGTTAGCAGGTCATTTTTTCCCATTTTATAGAACTCCATATCAAAACAAACAAACAAGAAAGGACATTTACAAAATTAATTACTTTTTGTATGCAATGAAATATCAGTGATGATAGTAGGTTCCCAAAAGAAAGACCCATACTCTTTTATCTAGCCTTTCTCAAGAGCTTTGCATATGTTAACCACAAAGTCAGGCAGGAATAATGAACAGGGACAATTTGTGATTAGCTCAGTGTACATTGGGTTCCACTAAGTTTTCATGAAGAAGGCTTACACGCAGCTCGAGATTTGAGGCCGCTGGAACACCACTCTCCTTTTCCTCAGCCCTCCATCCATATTGCATTGAATACAAATCAAAACCAAGTTTGATCAGTTATGACTTCTTGTTTAAAATTGCTCTGTTACAACAATGCAGAGAGTCATATCAAAGCAATTCAGTAATTTAAAAAAATTTCCTCACAATATTATACCTTTTAAACATGCAAAGTCAAGACACAGTCATTAAAAATTATGTAGGTCTTCCATCGAGACCGAAATTGAATACTAGGGAGAAAACCTAACTTATAGTTAACAGCTGTACCTATCACTAGGCCTTTAGAAGCCTAGAAGAATATGTAATAATCCCTATGCAACTAACATACGTAAATTAAGGTTTTACAACATACCTGGCATGGAGTTCGCTGCTCTTTCCATTTTCTGGAGGGTATTCTTCTATAATGTCCTGTACAAAAGCTGGCTGCTGCCGTGCTCTGGTGTAAGGCAATGTTCCCATGTGGCTAAACATGTCACAAGACCTAGAGGGAACTGCTCCCTTCTTCTTCCTGGGCAGAGTGCCATGGATAGAGATGCCTTGGAAGGAGTTTGAGCGACGCTCAATTGGTGAAGGTTTTGTGGTCAAAAGGTCCATGGAAGAAGCTAATGAGAACTGGTGGTTCACTGGGCCGTTTCTGGGAAGACTTGAAAATTTTCCTGCAGCTATCATTTTTGGTTCTGGAAAAACAAAACCAAGATTTCTTACTGTATATCAATCATCAAAGCCCTTACTTAAAGGAAGTTAAGTAGCATGACTAAGAATGGTATCTGAAACTGAAGTTTTGCTTTGCATTGAGGCAGTCAGATACCTCAAGACCCAGCCACACTGCTGCCAATGCACACCAAGCACACATGTATACAAACTTATACATGTTAAAAGTCACAACAAAAACCACCAGCTTGGACAAGCATGCAAGAGCAGGCTGTGAACAATACCCCATTTTTATCCACCAAGTTCCTCTTTTATGCTTTTTCACATCCTCTGGAGACTTAGACTTCAACTTGAATCACTGACAACAAGCAAAGTTTTACGAATATCTGTCAAAAATAAAGGACACTACAGCTTGGTTTGGAAGAATATGTTTTTAAACCCAGTAGTTGGCACACTGTGAGGAAAAACCTGTTGCTAAGGAGTCTTGCTCAAGTAATAAATCTAGCAGATAACTGGTCACATATTTCTAACAGGCTGTAAACTAAACGGCTCTATCCAAGAGATAAGGGCAGGAGCAGATTACTGGAATTCTCTTCTTCAGCAGCCCAGCCTGCTGGCTCAAATCGCTGTTGACACAGAGATTTGCATAGCTGTCAGTCTTTGGTACAATCAAGTGCAGTTTGCCATACAGTACAGGTTTTTCTGTTAGCGTGAGCAAAAAGCTTTGTGACACAAACACTTCAGGCTCATTAACAAATCACAGCTCTGTTCCTCAAAAAATGCTGCCCTGTGCTCAGTTTACAGTGTTGATTGCAGAAGACAGACTGCTGCCTTATTCTATGCAGTTGTATTAGCCTGCAAAAGCCACTCTATAGAACATACCACCAGACCTAAAGGGCAACCAGCCCTGTATTATCTAACCTAGGTGTTAGTCAGCCAGGTGCTTCCCAGCCACAGATGCTGCAGAGATTGATATGAACTCAGAAAGCAGAAGTGCTTCTGGAAATAACAGTTATGGACAGGGGGGATCTGTTCTGACCTTGGTCAAGTTCCATACTGAAAAATAAGATGAGCACCCTGAAGGCCCAGCAGCCTGAAGTCAGCAGCTCACAGCTGCACAAGAATTCCTTCTGTTTTGGGGAATGCACAGGTGTTGCAAGGAAAACAGAGGTGCCTCTATAGTGTTCCTGCTCCCTTCTCCAGCCTTAGCATCACAGCTACCAGCAAAATGTTTCTGCACTGAAGCTACTGTTACTTCTACTCAGAGGTTATCGTAACAGGCTTACTTTTACAGCAATGCTAAAGCTGATATCAAAGTATGTAAAAATTCTGCTTTTTCCTGTCAGCTGCACTGCAGAGATTCACCAGCTGGACAAGGTTTTCATACTTCAACAACAAATTCCTTCCCAATTCTTCCGTACTGAAGTCCTATATTAAATACTTAGTAATTTTTTTTTTTTTTTTTTTTTTGCATAAAAGGCCTGGTAGATGCCAAAGNTTTTTTTTTTTTTTTTACTCTTCATTTTGCCAAGCGTCTGTGAGAGCACTGGTACTCTGCACTATAGTAGAAAAGTCTCTGGAAATTGCACTTCTGCCTGGGGAGAATCTGTTTGACTTTGGTCACATCTCTTGATAAAGAGTAGAAAATATTTGAGGTATTAGCAAGGAACTGACTTTTTTTGTCATGCAGGTCCAAATAAAACACAAAATCCTAAAGAAACCAAAACACATCCTCACAAAAATGTTGCCATAAATTATCACACTGATGTGATGTGAAATACTAAATAATCTCTCCATTTATGATGTGGTTGAAGGACACAGATTCTGCTAGTTTTGGCAAGTACTAGAAATATCACATAATTATTTTCACAATAAGTGCTGTAAAGTTAGTTTTGCATTACAACTGTTCTAAGCAGAAGAACTGGCCCAAAGATACGAAGATCTAAAATGCAAATGCTTACTACAAACCTGCAACCTGCTCTAGCTAAAGCAAAGTGACTGAGCTTGTTTCTTGTAAATTCAGCTTCATTATTAGAACAGAATGCTACAAATTACTTCCAACAACTGAGGGGAAAAAAGGCTTCTTATAATTCACACAGTCATTTGAAACTCAACTTTGTGTATTCACTGTAGAAAAGCAAGAAACATCGTTTATGGAGTCTGAAAAACTGGAAGCTAGCTAGCTCATATTGTACAAATCTTGTTGTTCTCCTTTCAGGGCCTGCTGAGAGTCTGTATTTAACTATTGTACTTTTTTATTGGTTTATATAAAAACCACCCCCAAACCTCTGAATTCCAACTGGTTTAGTTCAGGTTATCCAGTGAGAGAGTTTTCCTTAGCCTTTCCTGCAAGGTTCCCATGGCTATGCTGAAATGGAACACATTATCTGCAAGCAGGTGTCAAACCCAAGCTGTAATTAATGCAAGCATAGAAAGCTTTGGTTTAATAACTGATGAGTCCACAATAGGCTTACTGTGACATGAAATTGTCAATCACTTCATGTTTGAGGATTCAGAAAAAAAAGCTGAGAATTCACTCTCCTAACCCAATCACAAGGTAATTCTTACAGCAACCCAGGTTTTCAACCCAACACTCAGAGTTTTCAACAAATTAACAACTCCCTGATGTACAGCATTTTCCATTTCATCCCTACTCCTAAGAAGCCCTTAAGAATCAAAACCAAACTCCCAGAGTTGACCTAATAATTGCTTCTTTTAAGTAGTACTCATGTGACTTACAATTTCAATACCTAATCCTCAAATTCATACCTGAGTACTGTTTTGAGGAATCAAGGCAGAGTTCCACAGTTAGTACAAAAATACCTACATTCAAGAACTTGCAATACAAGTAGCCACAAGTACGTGTGCAGCTTTGATAATATTTCTAACAACCCTCCCTACAAAACCTCTTTAAAAACCCCTCAAAAATTCCCAAACAAAAAACCTCATACAACAAAACCCAAACAAAAAACCCAACCCAAACAAAAAAAACCCCAAACAAAACTGAGAAGAACAGGTCTGCTAGCTTCCACCACACATTTATCTGCTTGCCCATGTGCTGCTGTACTATGTATTCTTCATAAATATTAACAGACAACTAGAGCAATCAGCTTGGCAACAAAAGTCCTGCCAAACCATCCATCCAGTTTTCTTGTATTGAATATAAACACTGGAAAGTGGAAGCCTCTTCAGCTGAAGACTCTGGAATGTCTCAAATACTTTAGTATATGATTCAAAGAATGTTTGACTTTACCAGATATAGAAACCCTGAAAATTTTACTCCCTAAGAGACAGTGTGCCTTGAACATTGGCCATTATGCAGTCAACAACAGAAATGGTAGAAATTGTAACAGAACATTGGCTCAAAAGGAACTGAAATTTAATTGTACACATTCCTATTTGTCAAAATGCAGCAACTAACAAAACAGAACACTTTGGAAGTCATGCAAATTTCTCCTAGCTAGGTGCAAACAAGATGGACTTGTGCCAATATAATGCTAAAACCAGCAAATTAATTTGTATTTATACATAGAGTGGCACTTCTCTTTCTTCAGTTTGTAATTTGGAAGAATATATGGGAACAGAATTGCTAGGAGTGACATTGTGAATTCAGAGAAGTTGAAAGCATGAAAGATTTCCAGGTAACTTCTGACAGGTTCTACTTTTTTGTTACGAATGAGGGTGAGCAAATACAAATGAAGAGGCCTCTCAAATCAACAGAGCATTTAGTATAACAGTAGAAGATTGGACATAAAATAAAATACATATCTGGTGGACAAGTCCAAACAGCTGGGATCTGGTTTCTTCATATCATTGCTCAAAAGAAAAATAACCATGAACAATGAAACAAATAACTTTCAGTTCCCTAAAACAACACACTAAATATCCTTCTGCTTGTGCCATCTTTGGGATGCAAATCAAATTTTCTGGCTCAGCTTGACTTCATGAAATCTTTCTGATGTTCACACAGCCTGAGGAAGTGTTCTGATGGTTCAGTCAAAATGATTCAGGTATAGGATTAAGTGCCCCTTCCACACCACAACATAATACAACCAATGGCACCGGCTTCTACTTTTTTGTTTCAATATATTGGAGGAAGAGAAGTGAAGGAAAGGGAAATCTTCATTTCAGCCTCAGAGATGCATGAATGGCATAGCAAACAGTCCAAGGCTGTATACATGGTTTAAGATATTCAGCTGTGTGTTCCCAGGTATTTAAAAGATAAAGTCAACTTTTGTGAAAACTCTATGTACTTTTGCCACATCAAATCTCCTCGCAAATTCTTCCCACCCATCTCCCATCCCTCCCTTGAAATCAGCAACAATAAATTTCAACAAGTGGAAGATCCATTACTCTCTTCTCCCTGCTAGGTTACTTGGGGTATTTGCATGAACTACGTAGATGTGCACAGAAAAAAAAAAGGAAGTGAACATCCTTAATGGTGAAGAAAGTCAAGGCCAGGACAAAAAGGCAGATGAATTTCCCCAGATTTTTTTTTTTGTGTGTGTGTAATAAGAAAATAAGGGAAAAAGATAAAGCATGACTCAAAAGCCTCTAGAGTTAACATATCATAGGCATAAATACAATCAAAACTGTAGTCATTATAAATTCAACATGGATTTCATGTTGTCTCCCTAGAAGTAGTGTAGCATTCTTCATCATTGTAACAAAAAAGAAAGGATTTCTGCTCCCCAAAATGGCTTAGAAGCAGCTTTCTGCAACCAGCTTTTGTAATGAAAAAGAGAAACTGATACAGTAGCTTCTCTAGCAAACATGTCACAAACATGACTTTGAGAAAAATATTAAGGTTAAAGAACCTACAGCCTGTTATGATACAGAGACATAGATTGAGAAAGCACATGCAGTAGTTCAAAGGCTTTAAGCTACTATCAGAAAAAAACATGAGTCTGCCAAACATCAAACATCCCCACAAGATTAGTCAGGTCACTGCTTCCAAAGGGTCTTGAAGTGCTATCACAATGTTCATGCTCTCCTTCTCTCTCTTTATATATGCCACAAAATTTTCACCGCCCCTATACATCCTTGAGCTGTACATCTAAAATGTTATTTTTAACTATTCTGGTACAACACCAAACACACAGCCCAGGATAAATTATTTTTGAAATGTCTTTTTTGTTCAAGAGGAGAGAAACAGATAAACCCCATACTTCTTTTTGTGAATTTTCGCATGTAGAATGCCTTCATATCTATAAAAAATGCCAAGAAAAAGTGATCATTGAAGATAATTCAATAATAAGTACAGCTTTCTTCATTTGGCCATGAAATTATCTCTGAAATGCAAGCGCCCAATCAGTTAGCTCAGTAATCTTGAACAATATGAAACCTTGACTTGAAATAAACCTTCTCTCCCCATTTTGCTGGCAGAAACAGTGAACTTTACCAAGGTTACAGTCAAATCTAAGGTTTTTTTTAGCCAATGCTTCAAAAAGAAAACCTTTTGTTCCTTCTCTGGTATAGGAAGCAATTTATTTTGACTGCTCCTCTGTTCCCACAAAAAACAAAAGAACAACCCACCGTAACTGAAAAACCTTTTCAGCATTACTATTTCGAACTAACACTGCCCTTCAGAAATCACAAATTCGGACGGAAAGAAGTGCTTTTGCGCCCTCTCCTCTTCAAAAGACACAGGAGATTAAAAAAAAAGGACACAGCGTTTCTTTTCTCTCTACTCAGAGAAGTATCTCCGTATCTCGAGTACACACCAGTGTTTTATACTTATTTAACAGCCTTCCATGGGAACAATTCCCACAAAACCTAAGCACTCGGATCCAACGTCTGGGTAGTCACTGTCACAGCTATGGCATTTCTAGCAGCCCGCAGGCCAGCCCTGCCCTGCTCCCGCGCCCCCTGCCCCGACAGCGGTGCGGGGACACCCGCACACACTCACGCACAAAACCAGCTCTGCATCCCCTGCCCGAGAGAGCAACGCTGTCCCCGCAGTTACCGGCTCTGATCGCTGCTGCTTCTCTCCAGGCTTTCTGCGGATCGGCTGGAGCGCCCGCCCTGGCCAAGCGACCTCCCGGCAGCGAGTCCCGCCCGGGCCCCTCCCTCGGGGCCGCGGAACCGGAGCGGGCAGCGGGGCAGCCGCGAGGGGTGGCCGGAGACCGGACCCGCAACAACAGCGGTGCGGAGCGCTGCCAGAAAACGAGCCGGGACGTTCTGCGAGAGCCCAAGGTCTGGCCGCGCCGCGGCAGGAGCCGGCGCGCAGCCAGCACCAGCCCGCCCCAAAGAAGCGCAGTTCGCGATTACTTAAGGGTGACTCAACCGGAGCCTTCCACGAGCGCCTTATCGCTCGCTGCCCGGTCCGCGACAGCCCGGCCCCGGTTCCGTGCCTCTCCCGCCCCACGAGCCCCTCGCGGGCGCCCCTCACCTGGGGCGGGAGGCGGCTCCGGCGGCTGCGGGCGCTGCGCAGCCCCGGGCGCTGCGTTACGGCTCCGGCCACACCCTCCGGGCCGCTCGGGCTGAGTCTCGCCGAGCCCCCGGCGCACCAGCCCCCCGCAGGCCGCGACCTCCCGATGCCCTTTTCCATAGATTTAGCAACTTGGCCTCCGTAATTTCGTCTCTCAAATTAGCACTACAGCAAAAATTAACAGTTCGCGAAACCCACCCGGTTCACGGACGATTCAGAGCCTATTACGTACTTTACACACACAATTCGCTTGCGTCGGTAGGCGCCCCCCTCATCCTACCAAGCCGCGTGAAGCTATTTGTGCAACAGGTTGGTGGGATAAAACGCATCTTCTACAACAAAGGGTCAAATAGCTGTACAGAATCGGGAGCTACTGCCAGAACAGATGGTCACCTACTCTCCTTTTGTAAAGTATACCTTCAAAACAATGAGATAATTATAGATACAACCTTCATTTTCAGCTAATTATCTCAAGCACCTTCAGCTGTACCATTGCCTCAGCCACAGGGCTTTTGCTTTAGTACAAATCAAGGCACACTCAGTTGACTTTTAAAGCACTGTCTCGATCAGTTTAATGCAGTATTTGTCTCTTTGCTATTGGCTCAGTCCTTCAGGTTGCCTGGCCAACATTTCTCTGGTTTTACCATAGTTGTTCCAGTTCTTTCAATTTCAAATTCCAGTGTATCAGAATTAATAAGATTTCATTTTTCAAACCTATTCACTGTTGTCCTATTTCCCAGAGGCAAATGCTTTTCTGCCTAACCAAATATTTAATTGATTTTGACATTAAACATTTGATCCCTACTGGTTGTATGGTGGTTCTGTTTTGGGAGATCGTCTTCATGCACTATATTCATTTCCCTCTAATGTTCATGTAAAAAATGTAATTTTTACCAGGACTAGCTTTAATAACTTGCTTCTGATGTATCTACTTCAGAGCCTGACTACATAATGTTGCTGAAGTTGTGGTCTTAAGATATCTAAATGATAAATGCAATTAAGGATCAGATTATTTATGTTCCAGTACCTCTGCATATTACCAGGCCAATAGTAAAAGAAAAAAAAGACATTTTGGTGTTCTCACACTAAGTTAAACATCCAATAGTGACAGCAGCAGGATTAAAATTCCACATGATGTCTTACCACAGTGACATCTCTGGGTACTGGGTAGAATTAGGACACCTACCTCTCTATAATTTCGCACTTTACGCATTGTCCAAAAAACTGAATTTTGCAAATCTGAAATATCTCACAGCAACTGATTTTTTTTTTTTTTTTTTAAATGAAGCAATTCAAACCAGAAAAAACAGTGGACGGTCATCTGAAGTGTAGCTAGAAACATTCAGCTGAACAGGACAAGATTCTTTAGCCATCACATAAGTTGCTGAAGTAGGTATTGGGAGATGAAAATTCTTGGGAAAGTCTAGGACTTTTCATAGATATGAGTAGAATGTTTGCATAAGAAAACTCAAATAAAATGAAGTTTAGTGTAAAATAAGAGAAAGGAAAACAAAGGCAAAGAGTAGTGTTGCAATATTCAGTAAGGGACAGAAGATTAGAAAATTAAATTTATCGAGTACACTAAGGTAAAGGAAGCTCAGTAGCATTTCTGACTGGTGCTGCCCTTCCCATAGTTCCAGTTCCCATAGAACACCAGTTCCTTAAGGCAGACATGAGCAGCAGGGAAGCATTATCAGTGTTGCCACACACCTTTTACAACAATTTCCAAAGCAGAAAAGTGAGGTAAATGTGAAACACAACAGCTTTCAAAAATATCCTTTTACTGGTGCTGGACCATAAGTCACTACTTGTAGCATGCTGCTGGCAGACAGACTTTATAGTTTTCTCTTCACAAATTACAAAAAAATTATAGCATCTTATTGGCACTGAGCAGAGCCTTGAAGTTAATATCTAAATTCAAACTAATTTCACATAAAACAAGGATTAACTGCACACCAAAACCTCACTGTTCTTTTGTCAATTGTTTTTCCCCAAATGGAAAATTTGGAACCAAAGAACACCAGACTGCAATCTCATGTTGGACACCAAAATGCCTCACCAATATGCCCAGTGCAAGAAAAATGACATTAGGGTGAGAATACAGAAAGAGGAGTTGAGATACGTGGATTTCACATTCAGTTCTAGTATTCTGACCCACCTACTTCCTGTATGACATACACTAACATTTTTGTAACATACATCACAGTGGTAGTTATTCTTCACAGGGAAGACTGTATAGTACTCTATCAGCTTATCAAGTGGAAGATGTTACAGAAGTGCAAACTATTATTCTCCTCATTGAATAAAGGAAAATGTCTTGCTTCTCTATCTAAACCACAAGTTCCACAGTTCAGGTGAAAGATATTTCAAACCATGCCAAAACCTCTGATCTGTTAGCACACAACATGGTCTCTACTGCCTGATTCTAATCACTCAGGAAATTTTTAGGCACTGTAGTTACATAGGAAGTAGTGTCATGCTTGTCATTTGTTTTATGACTAAGAAACAGAAAAGGGGCAGTAACTTCCTTAGGAGCATGACTACGTGCTAAGTAATGGGATCACAGCTGGGCAGCCCTGCCTAAACTGTGACTACTCGTACTTGCATGAGTCATTACATTATTTTCCTAAAGTTTTATTTTGTCTTCAGGTGAAATTGAAAATTGGTCTTTGTCTTCACGTTTAACAATTTACACAACCCATCCTTGCACATACTTGATGCAAAGCTGTTAAAGAGAATTTGCCTACAGGATGCAAGAAGGAAAAATTCAGAGGACTGCCTACAATAGCTCCACTGGTTGTGAGTTACTCCAGCTTAAACTAGATTAGATTCCTCATTGCAAAGCTTTTGTTGTTTTCATACTTTCTATCTACTTTGGAAATGAGTTCACTGAGCTGTGTGATGAAGTCTGGAAGCATCAGTGTCCTGAAAGGAGCACAGCACCTCTCTCAAGCCCTCTCCATCAGCATTCCATTTTAACCTGCCATACCCCTAAGCCATCTGTTTGTCTATATGGCATCAGGCTGTCTGTGTATCACCTTGCCACAGACAGTAGCTCTGGAGCATTGTCCTTGGTGACACCAACCTGAGGGAGGCTGAGAAAGCAGCAGTGTGCTGGCCATTGCTGTCCATACATCACACATTGCTGGGGCCTTCCATGGGCACCCTTGACTTCTGCTTTCTGAAGGAGGGGAGCATGTACAGGTGCATCTTTTCACCTGCAAAGGCACCCAGAAAAGCAGCTAACTGAACAGATAAGTGAGGAGGAACACAACTGGGACACAGGTCCCAAGACCTGTGCTGCTATAGCTTGCATGCTTTAATTATGCCAAGAGTTGGCATGAGAGTACTTGCCAGTTTTTGAGACCGTTTTCAAATGTGCTTAGCTTACAGAAACAAAGGAAACAATGGCACACAAGAAATGGATTCATTGGAAAATTTCAATTTGTCCTTAAATGTCAGAATTCCAGTCTTCCTCAAATAGCCAGGAGAAAATGCATTTACTCCAAAAGCACTGTTCTGCAGCTGCAGTGGTAAAATGCAGAAGTAACTACACATGATGAGGACATGGCATGTGTGGATTGCTCACACAGCAGTTCATGTAGATTCCCTGATAAACAAAAGTCAAAGCAAGTTGCTACCATAGACTTGTCTTAGAATAAAAAGGACCCAAATAAACAAAATGCTACATTCAAGCCTTGACTCCCCACAGATGGCACATAGAAAAAGTCATGATCATAGCTGTTGGCTAGGAAATTAAGTTTATTTGCTGGTAATTTTCAAATTAGTCAAAGACATCAGGAAAAATAAAAATGACAATATGAATTGAAAAATGCTCCAGCACTTGCAATCTGGCAATATTCATTTTGAAAACTATGAGATATGGCAACTGTACTTTCTAATGTCCTCCCTGGCTGCCAACTGAAACAGGCAAGTTTAGTCAGCACCTATCCAGATGTCCATAATAAAACTACCAACATGTTCTCTTGCTATTTGATCTCTCTTGGGTCTGAAGACACAAGGTCCTTCAGAAACTCCCAAAGAGTTACTGTTAGGAGTTGGTGTTCAAAAATCTTGCAATCCCCAGCCTCAGAAAAGCTTGCAAGCAGATACATCCCATAGCTGATCATTCTGCAAACAATGTTGTGGTACAGCAAGAGAGTTTGAAGAGTTATATCAAATCATTGTCAGATATAATACAAGAAAACTATCATCTTGAACAAAAAATAAGCAGTAATTTTAAAAATTATTAAAAATAAACCACACAGATTCTGTGGCAATAATATGTTGCGTCCCTTTCCCCCTCTTTCAATTTGGTATTGAAAATCATGTGAAGCAACTTGTGCTGGCATTGATTAGACAGACCTGTTTCAAAAGTTCAAAATACACTGATAAAATGGCACTAAACCCAGTTTTCTTTTATTGACTAGTTTTGGTAAATGATACCTTAAACTGGAAAGAAGCTGGACAAGGTCTTATGGGTCCCTTTTAACCAGAGAGTCTGTTTTCCTCTCTTTGCTTTTAGCAGTAGTAGAACTGTTACTGGGGATCTAAGACTTCAAAGTTTCTGTTTCTCCATGTTTCTGTAAAAAGTCTCAGATACAGGCGAATTACCAGCTCTCTTTGCCTGTGACAGATGTTTTTCATTTCAAACATAACTGATGTAGAGGCAAGGGTAAACAGAGGGCCAGAAAGCACCAGTAAGCAAATTTGGAACTTTCAGTAGATGAAATGGTACTGTCGGAGGTGTTTGTTAACAACTCTATAACAGCATTTACATTGCTGACTTTCTCAAACAGAGAAAGCAAAAAACTCCAAATCCTTGTGTCTCTCAGTAGGAGCAAAACAGACCACACAGGTAGCAATGCCACCTCTATCATGCAGATCAAACTGTTCAAAGCAGCTTCCTCTCCCTCTGTTGGCAAAGTTACCAGCATGCTTTAGCATGAGGTTGGAATCTGACAGGTTGACACTACATAGCACTGCCCCAAAGCACTCTGGCTGCATTTGTAATGTTTCAAAGAGAAAAAGCACCAGAATGTGCAGCTTCAATTACGATCAAGAGTCAACAGTACAGCAGCATTTAAGTTTTCTGGTACAGATCAAAAATATCAGAGCCCCATTATTCAAATCACTGACCCACTATTAAATTTATTCTGCTGGGCTGAAGTGGTGTAACAATTTTGAATATTTATTTTCCTACTGATTAGCTAATGCCACTCAAAAATCAGTTGTCCTATTCACTTCCCTATCACTGACTGCCATAAAGATGGCATAAAAGCATCAAGCCAGTGAACTTTGTATTGTGTACTCTGCCTAATTCAACAGATATGTGATCATGTGCACATGTTTCATCCAGCTCTAATGTGTTGCTGGGCATTATGTCAATGTACAGCTCTTGGTATTAATTACTGTGGAAACACAGCCCAAGTAGCTAGAGTTAGACAGGATGAATCCAAAGTGAATCCAAATGTACTGAGACATGTCCTGTTCAAAGTAGTTTGAGAATCAAGATATTTTAGAAAACAGAAAATGCTTTCACAAATACTCCCAAAATTTAATATCACTTTTAACCCTGTGCAAATGCTTACTTATTAAAGTGACTTATCACTTGAAGCACTCTCTGGACACTGTTGAACCAGCACCAAATACAATGCTGCTGTTTGGAGCTCAAAATAACAGCAAACAGAGAAGATAGCCTTTGCTCTGATCCAGTAAGTACATTAGCAGGACATTAGGATTGATTTACTAGAATTGAAAATTTTAGAAGTTTTCTCTAATGTCTGACTACAGCAAAGTTCAGTTCTGGAAAACAAGCATTTCAGTGTAACTGATTAGACATTTTGCTCCTAGACACAGCATTCTGTCAAATACAGACACAAAACAAAACCGTGTCATAACAGGCTGGAGACCAGATAGCAACCATTAGTCCCTACTGTGAAAACAAACCAGTCTGCACTGATGTATGACTGACTGAACTGATCTGTTTTCAACCTTCCCAGAAATCCTTAATACAACAGGCAAAGCAATTGAGGATGTAAATATCCTAGTGTAAACAGAACTTGGAGATTAATGTGTCTGTATTTTTTTCAAGCATGTAATTGAATTATACATTTAATTATCATTAGCCAAAACCCAACAGTGAATAGACATTGCTCAAGATAAATGCCCATAAAAATATGAACCAGCACTAATTTTACTAGAATTTAGCTTACAGAGTTCTAGCAATTAACTGCCAAAAGACAAAAGACAAAACCAAACTGGCATCATGCTGTCACCTTGCAAAATCTGTGTCTGGAGGGGAAAAAAAAAAATACACACACACCATCTTTAAAGGAAAATTTTTGACTCAAATTCATATTCACTGATGTAATCAGCAATATATCAAGATTTTATGTAGGCTTAACATATCTGAAGCTGAACAATCATGAGTTGGAACATTCTGGTGAGTTGAAAGAAATGTTGCATAACTATCTACAAATCAATTTACCATGTCAATGACAGTTTGAAAAGTGTAGTTTCCCTCTGAAAAACAGTGCTACATTGACAACTGTAAGACATTCCACATTTCAGTACCTGAAAGGATTACAAAACACAGTCCCAATGCACACAAAACCAGATACCAATTGAAACACATCCAGTTTCACTGCTATTATCAACTGAAATAATTTCCTAATCTGTTCACAGTAGCAGTTACGAAAATGTCATATTTACATCCATATTTTAAGACAGTGAAATCTATGAGCTGTAGAAGTTGTGTAATTGTTAAATCAATATTGAACTTGCCGGAAAACATTGAGGAAATAGAGTGACCTACTTGCACACAATCAGTTCTAGCTCCTTCTGAAAACTTCAGTAACTAAACACATCTTATAAATAATCAATTTCTACACATGGTCCAAAAGTCTTATCTTGACCAAGAGAACATAGCAGCAGGACTGTTAGCCAAGTAACTAAGTGCTTCACATTAAATTTGCAAAAGCCTTTGGCAGTGATCTGAAGAATTATTGAACAGAATGCATAATATTTGTATCTCATTATCTTGTGAACAATGCTCAAAATACCCAGTACAACAAGTCATAGCTGAATAACTTCTCACTATACCCTTCCAATCAGACTAGAATGTCTTACAGGGCTTGTTCCAACTCTCATGAATTTGAGTTGAATTTTGATACTGAGCTGATAAAAACAACAAATGATGCAGTGATCAAGTCTTAATTCACAACAAAGTTCCTAATGGAAAAGAAAGGTCAGAACTGTGGAAGCACTCATCCTCTCCTCAGCAGGGATGAGGTGGGATGTACAGAAATTAGATTGGTTTAGACCTTTTGATGTGATCTTTGCAAATGAGGAAGATATTTGTGACACAGACTTCCGTCAATTATGGTACGTTACCATTACTGTGTTTTGTTAAGATGAAGACTGTGAGAGTAATAGAAACCGAAATAAAAGTGAAGCCTTTTCTAAATGGCAACTTTTATAAAAAATACAGGATGTATTATTTTGTAAATCCATGCCAAAATATGAATGTTTGATTTTTCTTAAACTAATGTTTAACAATTCCTCTTATTGCCTGTGTAAACTCCCCCAGTGATTTGCATTCAGAGCAGTACCCCAGGCTGAATCAGGGTATTTGTTTATCATCCTTTGGGACAGAGAAGCTCAGGTTGCCTTAGCTCATTCCTTAGTCTTTAGGAGACAACATGGAAATCTTACCTCTCTTTTGTTTTACCTCCTGAAGCAGCAGGATATTGGAAATGAGATATGTTCGGTGGCCTTGGTTTTCAATTCCCAGTTTTCTAAGATCAACTTCCGTAAGATGGAATAATTCCTGTAGCAAGCACCAGAGTAAGGAAAATATTATACTATTAATGTGGGAGAATTCAAGTGCCTTTCAGATACATTTGCTGTTTCTGGTACCATAAGTTACCTAACAGGGAATGTAAGTATATTTATATTTTATATGAAGGCCTCTTGTCATGATAAGGTACATCATTGTAGGAATGAGGTGTTTTTCTTTTAAAACATGAATTCCTTGACTCTCAGTTTTTTCTCAAAACAACTCTGGTCAGCTTAGCTGCAGAGTTCCTAAAAGCTATGACTTCTTTGAGTAAAAAAAAATCCCCAAAAGTGCTAGTATTTCAATTGCATCAATTAATGAAGGAAGATAAATCTCAGCATGAACTGATAGGAATAATGATTTTAGAAAGGAAGGTTTTGAATAATGGAGAGGATTTTCACTGTAATAATAGATAACATAAGTTGTGATACTGTTTCGAAGAACGAGAATTTCCATATAATGCATTTGAGTAATCAAACCTGAACTGTTCTATTTAATCCACTTTCTCTCCAAAAACTCATTATTATTTTACTTTCAAAATAAGCTGCTGAATAACTCCAGACATTATTTATAAGGCAGTACAGAATTTCAATTTGATGTTGATTTATAAGTGGATACAAAACTTCTCCAATGATGAAAACTCTCAGAGCAAATAGAAAAGATATCAAAATACATTTCTTTATATTTTTACTGTTCTATATTTTCACTGTAAATAAGATAAAGAGAGGTACATAGAATGTACAGTATTTTGTTACTAGCAAGTCATGTTACTGAAAGTGTCTTTTTCTAATGGAGATTCAGACCCCAAAACGCAAAATTAGATTGATTCACTGTGCAAATAATAAGACAATTGACACAGAGTTTTTAGCATGAACCACTATTTCTGAAACTGTAATTCAAAAATCTTTCTTTCAAACTAACACCACTTCAAAAGCCTGACATTATTTGCTTTAGACTGAGTAGTGCTCAAATTACTGAAAGCCTCAATTTCTTAGGTCACTAGCTAATGTTTTAAAAGAAAAAAAAGTTCTCACTGTTGGTGACCTTCAGTCATGCCTGAGAATGTAATATTCTTTCTTAAATGATAACTCATATGTAATGAATAATATGAAAGTAGGAAGTTGCATAATTCTTATTTCTAATTTATTCCTTTCTAGGTTTGCCCAAATGCAAAAGCTGGTACTAATGTTGAATTCACATGTCAGTAGAAATGATTTTTCAGCTTTGGCAACAGTGACAGATGGTCCCACTGCTTTTCTCAAAGACCCAACATCTCCCAAATCCCAAAATCATCCTCCAAGAAAGACAACAAAGGACAACAAATGCAATATGCCTGCTCTTCAG
>VYZP01033162.1:0-12767 GCA_013400635.1 Hypocryptadius cinnamomeus
CACCGCCCCTGCGAGGCCCTCGGGCCCTGCCGTGTCCTTCCGAGCGGGTCGGGACGGGGCCAGGCCCCGCCGGGGGCACGGGCGACACCGCCCTGCTGCCCTCCCCGAGGCGAGCGGAGCTGCGGCGGGCGCAGGAGCCGCCGGTCCCCGGGGCACCCGGGGGCTGAAGGGGCTCCCCACGGAAGGGAAGCGTGTCCCTGCCTTGGGAGCAGGTAAGAGGCTGTCCGAGGGGGTCTGCTGCGGGGAAGAAAGGAAAACACCTGGCCACGTGGAACTGGACAGCGATTGTTAAATGATTTGGCAGCGGCCACGAGGCAGATGCCAGCCAGATCCGTAATGACTTTCTGCCACTATTGACCTGATACGGATGTGAACTCGTGACCCTTGGGGCGAAATGCGCTATAGTCTATTACCAAATCCCCCAGCCACCAAATCCTCCTCACGGACAGATTCAAATGTTTATGCCCATCAACAAAACAATCTGCTCCAAGCAAGGCACACTGCAGATGGGATGAGAAAAGGAATTCTCAGTTGTAAAGACCAACTGAAAGTAAATCAAGTCATGGCATGAAGCAAGTTGCCACGACAAATTTGGGTTAATTTCATTCCTGCTTTCACACAGAACCCATCTGAAAGTGCTCTCAATTATTTGAGAATTATAGGTGGGTTTTTAAAATTTTATTTTGGTTGTGGGTTTTTTGTTTGTTGGTTTGGTTTGTTTTGCTTCGGTTTGGGTTGGTTTGGTTTTTTTCTTCTTTTGTTTGGTTGGGTTCTGGTTTTTGTTGTTGTTTTTGTGGGGTTTTGTTCTTGTTCTTGTTTGGTTTTTCGTTTGTTTTTTCCACTCTAAACCCAAAACCAGTGTTTCATCTATAATGCAGTACTTCAAGATGCTTTTCCAGATAGGATTCTAGAACTTAAAATCCATTCTCTGGGTAATAACAGGATTAATAGGCAGAATATTTTATTCACTTTAGACATTTTTAAGCCCAGATTTGGTGGGTTTTTTGATGTTTGTAGTCTGAGTGCACACTCTTACATGTACTTCATTCAACAATTTTTTAAAAAAGTGTTTCAGGGAGCAGTCCAAAAGGCAGACCTCCTTTAAATTCCCTGATGTCAATCCTTCCAAAATCAAGTGACTCAACATTTTGAATGCAACTCTGGGTGGCTACTTCAAGCAGCAAAACAGTCTGGAGAGTTTTCCTTTACTTTATCTAAAAATAGCTCTCAGAAATACAAAATCCATTAAGTATGATTGTTTGCATATGACATAAGAACGATAAGGTCTGGACAAAACTGCCATAATATTTTCAGAAATGAATTGAGATTATGTGGTTTCTTTCCAATTTTGGTGCAGGATTGTAATCGTGACTCAATATTTTGGACAGAAAAACCTCACATCCTCTGTTTTCCATTTAAGTGCTTTTTCAAAATGTTTACTTTTCTAACAGATTTCTCCAGGCCTGAACTCTAGTAGTTTGTTTTGGTGGGGTTTTTTTAGGAGGGAGAGGGGTTGGGTTTTTTTTTTGTTTGGTTTTTCTTGTTTCATCTGTTTGGGTTTTTTTTCCTTTATAAATCACCACTGACTCTATTGATGGGGAAAGGAAAAGACTGACAGTCCCAGGGAGCAAGAGTTCAAAGCAGGGATTATACCTTCCTTCGCTTTGTGTACCAAATGGTAAAAGGTGGCAGGTACAATTCTGGATTATCTGCCCTGTCATTCACTGTTCACTGTTTCTTACTCGTCTAGGTCTGGTAGATGATCTTTTGCTTAAAATAAGACCCTATGTCAAACTAACTTCAGCAAGTCTTGAATACAATTGCTCATTCTGACAGCATTATTCTGGTATAGCCATCTTGGATTTTATGTTTTAATCTCAGCCAGCAGCCACGTGCTCCTCCCCCACCAGTGGGTTTAAGGAGAGAATGGGAAGCGTAAAAGCCAGAAAACTCATGTTTTGGGATAAAAACAGCTTAATAGAGAAAGCAAAAGCCATGCATACAAGGGAAGCAAAACAAGGAATTAATTCACTAATTTCCATGGGCAGATGTCTCCAGGAGAGCAAGACACATAAAGGTGACTCGGGAATACAAACACCATCACTGCAAGAACACATATTCTTCTGCCCCCACTTCATGTACTGAGTATGATGTCACATGGTCTGGAAATCCCTTTTGGTCAGTTTGGGTCACCTGTCCCAGCTGTGTCCCCTCCCAGCCTTCCATGCACCCCCCAACTTCCTCACCACCATGGAAGTACAAACAGCAGAAAAGGCCTTGGTTCTGTGTGAGCCCTGCTGAGCAATAACAAAAACATCTCTGTATTATCAACCCTGTGTTCAGCACAAATCCAAAATACAGCTCTATACTAGCCACTGCAAAGAAAATTACCCCAACCAAACCCAGAACACCGGCCAAGTTTTGTGCATAGAGAAGGAACTGGGGAGAGGGTAATAGTCCTGGAAGAGCTGCTGTTGAGTACCATGATGTGTACCATGCATACTGTGAAAAACATCTAAAAATGTCTAAAAGCTATAGCACCAAGTAGAAAAGTTTAGCTGGTACAACATTACTGCTAGATGGCACCTCATAAGCAATGGAGTTTTCTAGGTAAATGAATAAAATGGAATATTATATGGAGATGAATTCTCAAGGACTATCTAAACCAAGAACTGAAATACCTAAGTAACTACAGCAGAGTACTTGCCATTCCACCACAGTTGCTCTAGATCAGTTTCCAATGCTTTACCAGCCAAATGTTTGTTTCAGTTCTTCATGTGGTTCTTAAATATTTCCCACAAATTTATCTAGAACTATAGAAGTCCAAAACTGAATCCAGAAATATAGATGTTAAAAAAAAAGACATAGATAAAACATCTAGGTTTTCAATAGAGAGCAAGCATACTGAAGCTAGCAATTTTCTACAGCAAGGTTTACATTCTAACATTCTCTAGTGTGAATTATTAAAAGCAGGAGCCAAAACCAAAACAGCTGATGTATGGAAACATAGAATGACTACACACTTCAGGTGTTTCCTAAGTACCTCATTGTGAAATCCTGAACCCTTCTCTTCTGACTAACAAGAATCAGTTTTTCTAGATTCCTGTTTGGCTTCTGACAACCAGACTGGCCTTGTTATTTCACCTTGTGCACCTGAGCTAAATCTATTCTGGGAGCTAACCCCTTGACCAAAAAAACAAGTAGGCTTTCTGTAGGTAAGGCCTACACAGGTACTTAGCCTCCATCCAGCTGAACCGATATTAAAAAAATAACCCTAAATGGCAAAGCTCTAGAGACACATGATTTTGTGAACTATTCCCCATTTTGGCTGGAAGAAGTTAAGTATTCTGCTACACTGGCACTGCAAGTACAGATTTTGGGTTTAGAAAGGAGAGAAAGCACAGACTGAGACGAAACACTTTGGTTACTGAGTTCAGTACATTGACATTGCAGTCAACTGTGGAACAGCTGTTAAGCCCAAAAAAAGTTTAAAAATAAATAATTTCTTTCTACTGTATGCTGTAAGAAGTCAACCCTCTCCTTCTTTCCCTGAAAATACCCAATAACAATCTCAGGGCTTTCAGCAGAAAAGACAGGAAAGAAACCCCATAAAACTTCAAAATACTCTGCACCATAGGTAAAGAAATGGAACGACAAGTGATGCTATCGACCTCTGCACTGAGACAAGAGTTGGTCAAGTGGAAACATCCAAGAGACCTTTGAAAGTGAATACCCCACAGAGAACAGAGGAAATAAAAATATCAAAGTGAAATGGTCAGGTATGTTTTATATACTTAGAAACTTATACTTGACCACTTAAAACCATAAACCCTCCAAGACATTCCACACATCAGTGCACTTTCATAAATTCCTGATATTTGAAAGAAAGATAAACACAAATAATTTATCAGAACAGGACTTCATATCAAGAAAAAATAGAAAAAGCCTTGATGCAAAGCACACCATGATCATGTATAAAGATCCAAGGAGTAAAAAAAAAATGGGGTGAGACTCAGCCTATAGCAGCTGGGATCAGGCAACACCTGTCCTGGCATTTTGGGGTAACCACTGAGGGAAAAAAAGGGCTAAGAGTCAGAAAACAAGCAATAAAACCCCATCTAACTTCTTGACACCAAACAATGCAGGAAAGCATCAGAGGCTCAGCAGCAGTTATCTGCACCCCTGCTGGGCACAATCTCTACAGAACAGCTAGAGACCAGCAGGGCAGGAGGAACTTGACTGGAATGTGAGGACTCAGGTATCATGCTGCTCCCCGTGGAGTCTGGGTGAAGCACCATGGACAAAAGTTTCAGCTTTGCCTGACAACCACTGTAGACAAAACTCAGTTATTAGAGCCACTGGCAAAAACATGTTCCTTTGTAAGAACATGACACATCCCTCATGGCCTCTGCTGTGGTTACAAGACCTCAGATACCTCCTGAAGCCAAGAGCTAACCTTGGAATGCTGTTCCTCCCACAGTCCATTTCTGGCATGCAAACAGTTCCTCTAGGAACATGTATGAGATATCTCCTTCCACTTAACCCCAAGAGGATCAACACTGCTTCTTCTGTTCCAGTGAAAGAAACTTGTTGCAGGTACATTGTCCTGATCTTCATGACAGCAGAGCCTGGAGGTTGTTGGAGTTTGCAAATGATGAGATTTGTTTTCCTGACACTTTTTAATATTGGTTATTTAATTTAAAGTATGAGAAAGTGCACTTTAAGACAGGTTCAACAGTTATTTCAGGAAACTTATAGGACAACACATGACTAGTAAGGTACAGGTGTTTCTTATGTTGGTAACTTAACCAAAGTATTATACTTTCACTTTGAAATTCATTCTTAGAGCATAAGAGGCTATTGTCCTGAAATAACTATACCACATTTCTTCTGGAGCTTACAATCTGCAGACAGCATTATGAAAAGAAATCACAACCTTATTCAGTCCATGCCAGCCAGATTGAATCAAATTACCCTCAGAGGCAGGTTAATGCGAAAGGGACCTCCCACATTGTTTGTTCTGCTGGCTGAACATGTTGTAATTTTTAGCTGTCAGGTGAAAAAAAAAAACAAACCTATAAAAAGTTTGTAAATTCTTCTGAGCTGTGTGGAAGAGGAAGTCTCTGCGTATGGTCTTTGTGTGACACTGAAGGCCATGAGAATTTGCAAAATGACCTCTACTGCTATACAGAAAGTGTTTGGGATCTATTTAAAATTTCCTTGTCTACCAAATGCTCTACTAAGAGCATCTCTCTACTGAAAGAATACACTCAGTGCTAAACTTGAAAATCAGTTTACTGATTTACCATATTTTAAGCTAATTAGTCATATAAATGCATTCATTTTTTGTTGTAAATTCCTAGTAGGACTACTGTTTTCACTAGAGCTTTTATAAATTTTAAATTTCTCTAAAGTTAATAACTTCAACCTGTTATATTTGTATTTACAGGGAATGTGAGTTAGTCAAAGTCACATTGTCAGTATCATGGATGATAAGGAACTTAAGCGACAAGCAGCATATGCAGCTCAGTGGAGTTCTCACACAAGTCACTACTTGTGTTGCCTCTTTTCATACATACAAACCCAAATCACACTTCTTAAATATAAATGTATTACTGGGCTATTTATGTGAAATAGATTTATGAAATTCAGGAATGTTATCACTACTTTTCATATGAAACAACCCATTTTTCTGGTGAAACAGACTTATAATGCATGCCAGGCAAGTTAGTTAACCCGGTGTCCTCCAACATTCAACAACTTCTGTACTTCAGAGTAATTTCTTGTCTATTCTACACCTGCACGGATTACTAAAACGTGCCACACAAATCAATACAATGGCACACCTAAGATAAAATGCCCTAAACCCCACTGATAACATAGAAATATTAAGCTTTAGCTAATAGTATTTGTACCATATTATGTTTACACTAATACATACAAGTGATCTTCATTATGGAGAGGAAACAAATGCAGTCATCACACAAATCCAATGTAATCTAAGCCATGACATGTCCTAAACATCTAAACTAAACCTCCAGTACTTTAAAAGCCCAAACGGATTCTAGGAAGAAATTAATTTTACATTCTCTGTTGAGAGATTGCTGTCCTTCCTGTTCCTTAGCAGCAGATTCTAGTTACATCTCCAGGAGGTGAGATGAGAACACTCCTGATCTTACTCTTCTACTCTGCTAAACCTCGCATTCCTTGAGCAACTCTGGCATGTACCTTTTCAAATGTATTCTTCCTGCCATTTTCACTGTTAATTTAGTTGTCCAACATGTAGTCTTGCTCTTCATGGGACTTCCAGAGAGTTCTTCAGATTTGCAAAGCAACTAGGCAGGAAGGCTGAACAGCTAGCAAGGGAGCCAGAGACACTACTTTCAGAAATCAGCATCAGGAATTGTAAAGATACAGAAGCAGTGCCCAGAAAAAAAGTAGAAAAAAAATACAGATAATGTTTTTCCTGAGTACCTCCTGATTCTTTCAGGCCACAAACCATCATAATAAAGGCTTGACACATCTAACATAGGACTGCAATATTAGACTGCCTTCAGTGAATGCAGAACCATGTAGGTAGTACAGACCATAACAAAACATTACATTAAAGCATTCCTTTTATGATTATATTTATAATTCCAAGGCAAAAATTTATAGGGCTGCAAGAAAGCAAGTACCTCAAACAAAGAAAAAGCACACATTTTGAGAAACTCCCTTATATACTATATATGATTTCTTCTTTTCTATGTAAGTTTTTGGTAATCAAGAGTAAAGAGTAATAAGAGTGGGCAAATCTTGGTGACATCAATGCATCCCAAGTCTCACTGATTCCAGCAGGACAAGCGCTATAATAATAAGCACTACCAGGAACTCAGAGTACAAAGCTTGCATTTTTAAATCCATCCTATTCCTAGAAAAGACTGAAGATTTGCAAGAGGTGGCTTTGATCACATGCTTTAGACAAAAGAAGTAAGAATCAGTTTAATATAGATTTATGCCATAACTGAAGATTGCAGTAATTCTCTTGAGTCATTTGGGAGGAAAATGATTCCTCAGCTAAAACCTCATGACCTGAAGAAATTACAGAATCATTATTACTTCTTTTGAAATTTTCCTAATCATGTACAAAGAGAGACAACATTCACAGCCTAATTCAGAATAGCCTGAGAACCTCCTTCAGGTTCAGCATGAGAACTGAGCCTTTTAACAAAGTCTGTTTAATCTTTGAACAAGAAAACTTTCAAAGACACATTTTTCAGACTGTGTCTTCCATGGAGGGTGCTCAAGAGGTATTTTCTGCAGTAACTTTTATAAAAGAGAGCTTTCTAGAGTGGTGAATGGCATGCCAATGTATGCATAGGCAGTATAGAGTGTCCTGAGTACAAGCTGAGCTTGAGTCACAGCACATTCATCTCCACTCATTTCTGCTAAAATCTGCACATACAGACAGATATAGAATTCTGGAAGTTAATCTGACAGCTATGCATTACGTTACCTTTGTATCCTAAGAAGCAGACTGCAAATCAATAGCGGTTCAGTCAGAGGGAATAGTCTCTGCATAAAATAGTATGATACTGGATTTATTAGATCTGGTTTGGTATTCAGTAGAATCTTGGAACATATTTTCTCTTGCCAAATGACCAAAGTATATACTTATACCAAGGGATATATGAATACACACACACACACACACACATACACACACACACACATAGAGGGAATATTTATGTATCTAAAATATATATAGATTATTAGTTCATCATACGTTGCCATCTCCTACCTTAAATAGGCACGTGGAAGTTGCCATTTCAAAGAAAATTATTACTGTTGGCTTAATTTCAGCTTATTTAATGGGAACTTGACACTGTGCTGAAAGCTGTCCCTAAGCCTTTTACACTAAGATTGGTACAATTGTATGTGTTTAAAACCAAAATGTGACTGCCCAGGAAAGTGACTATATAAAAATGACGTCTTCCAACAGCCTTGCTCCTGGTCTTCACTGAGTCATAGCTGCTTTTCCTTTTTCTGTTTTTCTGTGATTAAAATATATTTTTCCACCACTTTTAATTTCTGGTAATTGTGTGGAATCAACATAGTGGCAAGAGAATTAGGTAGATAGTTTTCCATTTATGTAAGATAACCAGATTTAGTTAACCTCTGATTCTTTAATCTTTATTATCTGTGATATGATGTGATCAGAAAAAAAACCCCAACTTTGATTTTTGAACACAGGTTGTATTTTCAGTAACAACTGCATTAAAACAATTTTGAATTTCTCAAAATAATAAATGCAGGGTAGAAAATCTAACAAACAATATAAAGCACAACTGTCAGTACTGTATAGTTACAGTCACTTAAAATCCATATTTTAAGCACTTTCCCACGTAAAATCTGTTATAAAAAATCATCAATATTGGAAACCTAGGGTGTTCTATCACTGGATGCATCTACAATATATATTTTTATGTAATACATCCATAATATTTCATATAGTCTTACAAATCATGGAAACAATGACCCAAGAAGAATCTAATTAAGTTTTCCTTTTTCTAAACTTTTAAGGCTTTTTTTTTTTCACTTGAAGAAAGGTAGATCACTGACTAAATATCCCACATACTTTCAAAACAATCTGGAAAATAGATGCTGATGTTAGGAGGACCTGGTTATGTAAAGCACTTAAAATAATATAATTTATGAAAATTTATAAATTTATAAAAAGAAATGGACCAGTATTTTGGTAACCTTTTGGAAAAACATGATGTTTTGGGTCTGTTGCACATAAGAAATACCAAGAATAACTTAAATAAAAAGGGCTGAGGATAATAGTTTTTAGTTGTCTATAAGATAAGAGCTGGTAAAATGGGGCATTTGATTTATAAGGCAGAAACACCTGGAGTATCAATAAAGAATGCAATCAAGGTAACTATGTGCAAGCACTTTCTGAGAACCAAGGACTGGTGTTTTCACTTTACATGTCTTTGTTTTACGTCTCCAGAAATGCTGAGAAAAAGACCAGTGCTAATAGAGACTGTGTTGCAAAAAGAAGGGATTTAACACCTGAAGACCTAAGCAGACCTGCTGCACTGTGTAGAATTAAATTATATCTGGGCAGATGGATACCCAGTTGACAGTGCTGTCCACATAAAATGGCACGGAAACTAACAAAATGACACAAAAGATTTGCACTGAGACATAGAGAAAAAGAAAACCAGGACTTAAACCTGTTTATATCCTGAATAGTGTGCACAAAACTGTGTCAAATAAATAGGTTGAGACAGGATGGCTGAAAAACCATGAGAGTTCTGTAATGATCCTCCTTTCTTCATGATCCCGTATCTCTGGTTTGTGTACCCAGGCTAACGACTTTCCCCAACAAGGTAATAGGCAAACCTCCCTGTCTGCAACAATGTCGTCTCTACAGAGGTAGCAGTTATTACTGATTTGTAAAAAGCTTTGATATCATCTGGTGTAAAATGGTGTATGTGCTAGGTATATAATCTGTTAGTAGGATGGCAGAGAGTGAACCCACACATTGGCCAGGAGAGCTGGTTGTTGACCGTCAGACCACCTTTTCTTGCCTGTTCTGTGCTATGATATGTGTAATGTACTCCAGACTGTGTGTGCCTGTGACTGCATGGATGACAGAGAGGGACAGAAAGGCAGAACCACTATGTGCATAAGAGATCTCAATGAAAATTAGAACACAACCAGTCTGAGTTGCCAAGAGACCTAATGTTCTATTATGACCAAAATAATGTCAAAGTAAATCGAGAGGTCAAGCAGCAGCAGCAGCAAAGATGCACCACCAGTCAGGGTACAAAGACCAAAAATTAACTCTTCAGAACACTGTTTCCCAGTGCAGAGGAGAGGGTCCAGCTTGAGATGAAACCAAGAAGTGTTCTTTGAAAGATACTGCCACATTTACAGTGTGCTACAATCACAAGAAGGAAAAAAAAAGAATATTAAATAGCAAATGCAAGATCTTCTATTGGTAGCAGATTTTTTTCTTAAAACTGGGCTGATAGTTGTTTTACTTTGTGTCATTAGTAAGATATTCTCCACCATCAAAGAAAGATTAACAATCTGAGTACCCAGTGGGATTAGAGAATGAAGAAAAACTGTAACTGTTTAGACAAAAGATTTGGCAAAATGTAATAGTGTCCTGAGGTTTTGGAACATAAAATGCCAAAAGTATTTGTAGTTTCAAAATTTTGACAGGCTCAAGATTTGGAATTAGAGAATTGTTAGTGTTGGCAGCTTTGTTAGGGGGCAAGTAACTCACAATGATCTTAGTATTGTTCTCAAAGTGGGATGTGAACAGTTCACAAAGTTCTGTTGATGGAGGAAGAGCCAGATTAGTCAGCTTCCCTGCAATAAAAAGTTACAAGAAAGTAGGGCAGTCTGCCCGTTCAGCAATTAACTTGGAATAATAAGCATATCTGGCCTGTTTCAAAACATCTCTGTACACATTTATATAGCACAAACTTGTAAGTGTACATGCAGACAAGAAGTCCTCAAACAGCATTTAACTTACAGCCCAGAACATTCACTTTTGAGTACGTCTTCCAAAAATATGTGTACAGAATTGGTATCCCCTTTAGGACATTATAAGGATGGTTAAGCTACTATATATTTAAGAGAAAATCTGAAACATCCTGAAGCAATCAGTAGTATAAAAGGAAGCTGCTTTGGTCTGGCAGACAACTACATTCAGTTAAAAATTAGTGGAAAGCTAAGGTATTACAAACCTTATTTAGGTTTTATTTCGTTAAGTGGTTGTGAGGTGGGGTGTTGTTGGTTTTGGTGTTGTTTTTTCTCCTGTGAGTGCGCATGGGTTTTGTTTTTTTTGTTTGTGTGTGTGTGGGCTTTTTATTTGGCTAAGAATAAATTGTAGTAATAAGTAAAAAAAGAAATAGTGTTAATTAGAACCTCCATCAGAATTTTTATCCACAAAGCCTCTTATCACTATCACTAACTGCAGATGGCTATCCTCCAGATGAAGACACCAAGTCAGTGAAAATAATAGGTGTTGATCCTACATGGATTAAGTACGGCTTTAGACTTCTCACATAAGAATATATCCTTTGAAACCAATGGAATAAATGTCATGTGAACAGCTAACCATTCAGAGGAAAGCGGTCCAGAAGTGAGCATATTTCCTTTGCCTCTGAGCTTAAAGCTGATGAATACAGCCTTTGGTAAAGCTACTGAAAGTTCTATTCATGGTAGATCACAATGTTGTTCTTGGAGCTAACGGGACATGTAAGATTTGGGGTTTAACTATATAATCCAAAACCTTTCCTAAACTGCCTTGACGTTCATATAGATTTTGTCTTGTATCTCTTAGATTTCTACCATATTAATTACTAACAGAGAATCCTTCAGTTATTTCTGCATGAAGAAGAAGAAGATAACATGGTGCTGTTTGTTCTATTTTAGGAAACTGAGCAATTTGCTCCACCATCGATGCCTTCAGTGTTTATTTTGGTAAGATTAAAGACAGAGTGCATATGGCAGTAATTCTGGTATTCCTTCTTGTGGATGAATCATACAGAACATCAGACGCATTCGGAAATCATATTACTGTGTAATTTATTATCAGAAAGGGTCATAAGCAGTAAGTGATAGAAGTTCAAACTCTCAGTAAAAGCAGGAGATTATATGGTATTGTGGAACAGATATGACGGAGATCATCAGGTGCAACCTTCTGCTCAAGCAGGACACTTACAACCAGTAGCCCAGGACTGTGGCCCATCAGGTTCTTCATATCTCCAAGGATGGAGACTCCCTCACCATCCTGGGCTACCTCTGCCAGTGCTCAGTTGCCCTCACGGTAAGAGAAAGTTTCTGGGTGTTTAGATGAAGTCTCCTGTATTTCAGCATGCGCCCACTGCCTCTGGTTCTATCTCTGGGCACCACTGAAAAGCACCAGGCTCTGTTTGCACTGTGCTTTCAAGTATGTACGTGCACTGGTGAGATTCCCTGAGCTTCCTGCTCTCCAGGAGGAAGTCCTTCATAGGACTTTCTTCATAGAAGAGATACTCCAACCCCTTTGTCTTCTTCATGGCTGGACTATCTCTAGTATGTCTGTGTCTCTTTTACTGGGGAGTCCTCAACTGGGGTGCAATCAGTTTTAAAAATAAAATTATGCCAAATAGTATCTCATTTTCCTGATTTGGTGTGTTAATTAATAGAAATTGTTAATGTAACTTTAAGCGATGTAACAGAGAAGAGTTTTGAGGAAAAAAGTGAGAGCAGCACGAAAGCTGTTATCAAGGATTGTATGTACAAGCATAGCTGCATGCCTTAGTTCAACAACTGAATGTTCTCATCAAACCAAACCAAGCAGCACCACTTACCATCCATATAACTTAACCTTTTGTAAGAGTCTCAGTGCTCACTTGTGTGAGAAAGAGGAAATAAAGCCCACTGCTGCCAGTCCCATTCTGCAGGTCTAACACCAGAATCTACAACAAATCCTGAGAGAAAGAGTATTGTTGAATTAGACATTCATTTTTGCAAATTTCCTTGCTTTGCAAGGGGAAAACCAAAACCATTTGTGTATCTGTTGAGTGGAAAGAAAATGGGTACAGAAGGGTCCAACAGCCTATGACATCCTAGAACTGAGTCTGTCCCGCTATTTTTTAGGGTACATCTACATGTCCTGTATAATCTTACATAACAAACCATTTTTCTACTCTCTTTCTTTCACCAACATAAAACTGGATCTATTAATAATGAGGTTTTTGAGTGAGCTGTTCTGGTTC
>VYZP01033162.1:12792-40755 GCA_013400635.1 Hypocryptadius cinnamomeus
TCTGGTTCGCTGATCCATCCAATAACTGATCTACAAAGAAGAAGGGTACATTCTCTATCAGATCAGCAGTTTTACATGACCTGCTGCATAGCTGTATTAATAGTATTTCATATGGCATAAAGGACCAGATAGAGTCTGTCACTTGTGAAGCATAGGAAGAGAAGGAGGAATGGGATCACTATTGGCAACAGCCCACAACTGAGTCAGTTTAGTACAACACAAAAGGGCATCTTAAATATGGATGTGTAATCAATGTGGTTTCTGATTCTGACTTGTCCTGTTGTATCCATATGCACCCCCAAAAGTCTGACTTTTTTATACCACATCACAGACCCTGCCTCCCCCAGAGACATTTATAACTGACAGTTCCATGTTATGGATTAGTTCCCCCTTTTCAATGATCAGGGAAAATTCCTTGGAGGAAAAACTGATTAAGGAGAGTAGTCTATGAAACAAAAAAAAAAAATATGTAGCTGCAGTTACACAGAAAAAGAATAATTTTATGTTATTAATTGCCTATCCCTCAACAACCTACAGCAACATGCAGAGACACAATGTAAAATGGGAGGTTAGTGTTATCATTAATGAGTGAGTTACTCAGACTTGTTACCTTTTCCTCTCCAATCCTAACTACGGACGAGACCATCTGTTGAAAAATTCTGAGTAATTAGGAGTAAATAAGCCTTGATCTTGCAATGCCCCTTTCCCTTCCTCTGAAACTCAGTAGGAAACACTCCTTTGATGACCCTAGGATGTGATGTTACAATGATAGCTTCATAGCCTTGCAGCTATGTTAAAATTACCTGCTGGGCTGGTGAAGTCAGGAAAACTTTCAAGAACTCTCACTGAATAATGATGGCTCTCGGCCACTAGACATTACACTCAAGAAGGAAAAAAGGGGTCAGTAAAAGCAGCTGAAATCTATCTACAAGACTCATCTCTCAGGCTCCTGTTTTACTATGTTGAAAGAAGAGGAAGATACCTCTGTCATTAGATTTTAGGTGTCTCTTGACTGGCAACTTTTGAAACACCTACTTCAGTCCTTCTGCAGAAAAAAATTCGTTAGTACCAAAAGAATGTTTCACTCTGGTCTAAGTGACTTTTCCCTGCATCTCCATTTTTCTCCAAGTCCAGTTGTGCTATTCCTGTTTCCTATGTGGTTGAACCAAGGTAGGAAAATGGAGTAAATAAAACTTAGCATAATGCAATTAAGCAATCTACAACAACATTCCCCAAAAAAGGTTATGCCTCCATGATTCATACCAGCAACTTTTGAGCATATTAGTCTGTGAAACGGTATGAACCTGTTTTTCCTAAAACAAAGCACCCCAGATGTATTCTATTAACTAGAATTTTACTAAAGACTGCATTTTATGTCATCCCTTCTGATCCTTACCTTACTCCTTTCAGTGTCAATGGCAGCAGCCCCTAGGGCTACATGTAGTCAGTGGGAAACTTTAAAACCACTTTTCTTTTGCATTGAAGTGAAAATGGAAATAGAAAGCAGGGCTGAAAATACGTATTTCTTAGTGTTCTTTTGTCTTGTTCTTATTACTTCCATCCATTCTTATTTTTGTGCTGTTGGCATTTCTTATACAAAATAAACATGAACTACTTGTCTTTTCACTGAGTCTTCTCTTCACACTTATGTCTTATTTCCAGGATAAACAAAAGTCTGTTCTCCAAGTCCTATTGAATTTACTTCACTGATCATGATACGGGGATAAAAGTGTTGTTAAGCGTCTAAGCACCCAAGATTTGATCTATACTGGTTTTGTGGTGATACTGGTCTGAACTAGGACACAATGCAGTTCTTGACACCAGGCTTTTATTCCTAAGTCAAGGCCTTCTGGAATCAGCTTTGTATGAAGGTGGCTTTGATGACACCTGAAGTCAAGCCAGGCATTCATGATTTCTGTTAGTTCACTCTCTCAAGTCCCACAGGGATCTCCTGGCAACTTTTTTTTGACAATTTCTTTCAGAATTTCTTACAACAGTTTCTAGGCTGATATATAAAACTCTGACTCTGTTTTGAAAGGCAAATCCTCAAAATACAAAACTCTTTTTTCAACTGCCAATCTTTTTTATGAGAGAAATGGAACTGCAACTTCTGAAGTTTTATAAGTAGTTGAGTCTGGGACAGAGATGGATGTGACAGTGTGCAAAGCCTTTTTCTTGCTCCTCAGTCTAAGAGTCCTCTTACATGGATTATTACAATTTCTGCTGCTTCAGGACTGGCAGCTGCCAACAACTGAGGTCTGGTGCTCCTTCCATTTTGTAGAGATAATGTTTGTAATAAAACAGCAAATAATTAATGATCTGTAACTACCTGTGATAATTTCTTCCAAGAAGGAACCTGTAGCTAATTCTGTAACAGATATCTTCTTCCCTACTTGAGGCAATTTTGAAAAACACTTCCTTGGGAAACTCAGAGTTCTATTAACAAACAATTCTATTAATCTGAAGTACAATACCTTCCCAACACATCTGCTGCTCAGAAAGCAAAATGCAGATAATTTGCAACTGGTTAGTAGACTACAATTTTAGAATCAAGGTAGTAATTTGACTGAATTCAACTGTTTGCCTAGAATACTGAGCATGTGCTTGGTCTCATAACCATTCCCTGCATAATATTGGTGACAGGAAGTGATATTACTCATAGCAGCCAGGACTGCTCATGTCAAAACACTTGGTTTATTTTGTTGCTTTCCCCTGTTTTCCCTCACAAGGCATCACTATAGCTTCTGCAACTCCGAATGTCTGTGAAGACCCTTTGAAAATATACCTTCTATTAAATTTACTTGTCTTGTTGACATTACTGCTTGGTAGACACATAAATGCAACATTAGCAGGGGATAGAAGCAGGAATTTTGGGAAGGACAACTGCTTTCTACCTCATTCCACTCACTCAGACAATACATGACTTTGACGATGATGCTGCTGAAAAAGTAGATGCAAAACTGGATAGGAGCTTAGTGACTGATGGTCTCCTCAAAGACTCAGGCAGTCAGCTTCAACAAAGCAGCTGAGATTGTTCCAGGTCTCAGCAAAACTCACTGCTTGCTTTATTAGGTACCTTGCCCAGCAGGGAGAGACACAGTTTCCAGGCAAGATAAATGTTAAATAAAGCAGTTGCAGATACTGACATTATCTGGTTATCCAATTTCAGACAGGATGCCGAGGCTTCACTGAGTGACACAGAGCTCTGTACACTATTGCAAACAGTATCTCAGGCAGGTAGTCAAAGCATCATCTCACTGCACACTTTTGGCCTTACTGTGATTCAGAATGAGCTAATTGCACAGCAGCTCTCCTATCAGCATCGGGATGTCTTAATAGAGGAGGCAATAGCTTCCACTGGCAGATGGAGACACAGTTGTCATGGTACTGCTGGAAGCTGCTGCAGAGGGGGCTCACCATTTTCTCTCATAACTTTTGAAAAATACAGATGGAATCTGCAATGGCGCCACTGATGTGTATGTAGAAATGAGGTAGACAAATGAGCTACATTTTTTTTGAAAATGTCAGTGAGAAAAGAAGAGAAAGACAGGAAGGGTATATGAAGCCCTAACTTCATGTTTATTCTGGTTTGTCACAGTATGAACTTGTCTTCTTTGCTTCTTCACAAATGGTATGCTCCAGTTCCAGCATTCACAGACGAAATCTTTCTAACTATTTGATCTGAAATCGATGGTCATCTTATGTTCCTCTAGAGATCAGGATTAGGGCACTTTACAATTTCTATTATTTAGTTGATGGCTATAATCAGCTTGTGACAGTATCTGTAGCCACACAGTCCTATTCTAGGTCTGAAAGGAGAAGCATGAATCACACCTCTATCTTTGAACTGGTAAGACAGACACAGCTATGGATAAGCTCCATTTAATCAGATAATAGCTGTGTAATGTCTCTTCTACCACTCATATCTTCTGGCAGAAAAGACCACATGTGGACACTCTTAGTCTCACTAGAAAAACATCCTTAGCCAAGCTGATTCTTAAAGGCTGCCAAATATATAAATCTTACACCAGCAAATGTAAAAATCCTACTCAGACAGAAAATGCAATTAATGGGGAAGCATCACAGACAGAAGACAGAGAAAAGAGAAGCTCAGCCAACAAGGACACTCCTGCTGGAATGCTTTACCAGTGCACTGTTCCTGTGCTCTGGAATATCCTGCTCTGACAGAGGCAAACACCACTTGGTTAGAACTGAGTTTACATTGATGCTAAAGAGGCAGAATAAAGATCCAAGTTCTAATTTACATTTCACTCCCTTTTGCAATGACTTTATTTTGCTTTTGTAAATAGTTTGAATTTAATTTTTTAATGACATTGTAATTTATGAACCACACTAAAGACAAAAGACAACACTTTAGCTGTGGATGACATTGTTTATCCTTTAGGGGAACATTTGCTGCATTAGCCATAATACACATAGCCAATGTGTTTATGAAACAAGTACCAACTTTGTCTTCATGTTCAGAAAGATTTACTGGTTCAAATTTACAGATTAGTGTCCTAAGTGTGAAAACAGTAGTTTGCACGTCACATGGTATATCCATCTGCTTTTACAGCGGTGTTTAAGCACAACAGTTGTGAATATACTCCGGATTTACAACACTACTGAGGTCTTCTACAAAGAGATACATATAAAGCTGTCACTTGCCTGACTATGTTGTCTGAAGGGAGAGAATTTTGACGCAGAACATTGCTGAGTCTAAAAAAGTCCTGGCTTTCCTGTCAATGGGGAGAGAGACAGAGCCCTGAACAGGAAAAAGCTTTCCTAGAAACAAATCTTAAGTATTCATCATAATCCTTCAGCAGCAGCTACAACTGGCAGTCTTAGGGCTGACTTTTTTGCACTTGTCAGGTTGATGGAAGCAAAGATGTAAAGGAAGAGAGCTGTAAAAAAGTGAGTTTCCTAGAAGCCTGCAATGCCAATGAAATCATAAGAATGCTAATGTTTAAAGAAGCCTGAACATTTTGGAACAAAGCAGTACATGGTCTTTATCAATCTGATGTTTTAATGAGAACAAAAATGCCACCACTACTTTGCCAAGCCAAAATTTCTCTATTTCTGAGAATATCATTGACATATTCTTAGATACAATCAGAGAAACATCTGCTTTGTTTCGACTCTGATGCTGCTTCTTCTAGAAACCAGGGCTGTATTTTAAGATATGTAAAAACTGACATAAAAATAAGTCAGCTTCCAGGTAGCTTTTGTGGGATTACATTTAAATCCACCACATTTTGAACTGAAAACCAGTAATCAATGCAAGTGTTTGAGACCTCTAATGAAGGCTATCTAGAATTTAATGGGTTAAATAAGGGGGACTCTCCAATCTGTTTCACCATACAAATCATTATTTTGTCAACCAAAACTGTGGGATATGCCATCCAAAGCATTATGATATTAGCATATGCTTCCAGACACAGAAGCATGGCATCCAGCAAAGCATAAGGAATCTAAAAACTGAAGGAAAAGCAACGCTTTCAATGGTGTTAACAATCACACTAAGTAATTTGGCACATAAAATACAGTATGAAGTTATATATCTGAGAGCATTTCCCAGTGAGGTGCTATTAACATATCTGATCTTTGAGCTATTTGTCCCAGGTTCCCTTGCTTGCAGCCACAAATCTGATCATCTTCACAGAATCATAGAATAGTTTGGGTTGGAAGGGGCCTTGAAAGGTCAGCTAGACCAAATGCCTGCCATGAGCAGGGATATCTTGGACTAGACTAGGTTGCTCAGAAACCTGCTCTGTTTTCTCAGACCAACTGAAATTTCCCAGACCATTCCTATTTTTTCTTACAGTTCTTCATAACAATGGGAGACAAAACCAAAAATCAGTAAAACATTTAATGACAATATACTAAGAAAAAGTACTGACATTTATGGCTTAGCAGTCTTGCTTCACAGGAAATACAGAGAAGACAAATGGCAAGTGGTAAACTTGCCATCAGCATCAGTTTCTGGTGAATTAAATATTGAGAAGTGATGTCTGTATGAGCAAATTTTCATTCCAGACAATTGCATTTCCATACATTATGTATATTCTGTGTATTTTGTAAGAAATTCTTGTTTCAAAATGTGCAGTCTTCAGGGTTTAGGGGGTTGATGACACTTTAAAAAAAATCATAGGAACACTAGTCTTTTTCGGTAGCTTAACTGTAAAATCTAAAAGCAGTACTGAAAAGTTCCACCATGGCTGAAAGCTCCTTTCCCAAAAGTGAACAAGGTATTTTAAATCCCCAGCTTTTCATGTCAGACCTCCTGGTTTCTCTTTTGACAATGGGAATTCAATGCTGAGATCCTCCATGTACCTCTGAACACCAGAACTGTGAATACAGAGGTGTACTGTGTCTGGCTGGGATGGGTTCTTTTCCCCACAGCAGCCCTCACCTTGCTGTGCTGTGAGCTGCTGGCTGAAGAGGTGCTGGTCCTGCTCTGGCTGCTGCTGAGCAGCCCTGGCACAGCACCAGCACTGTCTCCCCAGCATTCTGCCTCCTCCCTCACTCCGGCATCTGGTAGGTGTACTGAAGAACTATTTTTTTTTTTCTGGTTAAACTTCCCTCTTCTTAACTCATTGCTGTTTTCTCCATCTTATTTTCTTCCCCCTCATTCTGCTGAGGAGAGTAATAGAGCAACTTGGTGGGCATCTTGTATGCAGCCAAGGCCCTCCCCCCACAGAGAGATCCTGCTGCCATCAGTGCAGCTCTCCAAAACTGTGAGTCAGAATTATTTCCAAATCACCCACAATTCCTTTCTCAAAAATAACTCACACTTCCATTCATTACAAGCACTACAGCGATGAAATGCAAGGTTGACTGCCAGAATAAGTTACTGGACAGAAAATATAGCATTTAAAAAGCACTCGAGAATAGGATTTTTATTGAAAAAATCCGAAAAGAGACAATTGACTTAGCATAGACAATGGTAAGAGAAAGAAGGATGGTTTCAATGGTGTTTATTTGAACATACACAACAAACGCAACTAAAATGCCAATACATGCAGAGTTATTGTATCATGCTTATCAGAATATTTTCTTTTTCTTTTATGTATGAGAAACCATTACATTTTCCTAGATACTGTGATATGTAAATCCTTAATGAGCATCAGTGTAGAAAATTTTACCTGTGACTGACTGTAACACTGTTCAAATGAAAGATATTAAGTAAAAACACAAACTATATATATTTGATAACAGTTGACCACTTAATGCCCACCTTGCATGCAGGACTATTGTCCTTTCCTTGATCCTTACACAATCCTGGCAGAGTTCTTCTAGCTGTTGCACAGGTTTAATATACAAAAATGTGTACAAAATTATTTCACATATAGATAAAGGATCAGAGTAAGTATTTCTCAGAAATTTCATCTCTGACTGGCAAGACCTCCAAGAAGAATATTACAGTGCTAATAAAATACTTTGCTTTCTTCAGTGTGTGTTTTCTGAAAGACCTGAAACACGCAACAAATAGGGTGGTATCTAAGTCAAGTGTATGCACTTACCTGTATATGCATAAGAATAAAATCTTAATAAAAGTTAAAGTAAATTAGAGGTGAAGAACTAGACACAAATCTTTTTTAAGGTAGATTAAGATATCTTTTTTACATAGTTTAATCTGTCAGATAGCAAATTAATACATCTTTTCAGAAACACTGCATCTTACTGAATAGAAATTAGAAAGAAACTAGGCAGATGAGGTCCTTGACCAGGCACTACTTTTAACACAGTAATAACACTGCAGAACTTCAGGGACACCGAAATTAGACCTATTTTTTTTCCCCTGTACCTTATAACCCATATTTCCTGTACTAATGAGGCTAGCTTTGTACTTCTGTCAGCAGAGCAGGCTCCAGAGTGAGTTGCAGAGAGAAATATCATGTATCCTCACCTTTCACTCATCTTGAAACAAACCACCAATATATTTTCCTTCCATTTAAAACTATCCTGGCAGTAGCTTCTTCCCTTGTTCTAGATGCTCAGGTCTTTTCTAAAAGGATTGGTTTTCATACAAAATCTCTCTAAATATTCAACATTTTCCTTATGATTTGTAAAGGAAAAACTCTTGTTATTTCCACTTTCCTTTTGAACAGCTTCAAGTTTCATTTTCCCTTTTTATTACTACAACCTCATTTGTTATTTGGAAGGTGAGGGCCAAACCCATTTACATGCCTTAGCACTGCTGATTATGTTTGTTTTCTTCTGAGTGTTACTCCTGGGTTGCCATTTACCTCCTGGACAATTAACGAGCTTTCACTCTTCCTACGTCCTTCTTTTCCCACCTTTCTCCTGCTCTGCCACCAACAACAATAATAATAATTGCAAATATCACATGAAAACAACAAACCTGTTCCTGTTCTTCACCACAGACATGTGATGGAATGCTACTTTTTCAGTTTCCCATTTCCATATTTGAGGAAGGAATTATCTTTTTTTCTTAAGAGCCTAGAAACACAGACTATATATTCTGATTTGCGCCTCTGAGCATTATCAGGCTGGAAGTATAGATTACTGGAACTTAAATTTATTGACAAAGACATAGTTTTGAAACACCTATGTACTTACCTTTAGGTGTAAGTACGTCCACAGAAAAGAGATTGCAGCCATAATTTAGGGACATGCAATAGTGTTTGGAGAACTGGAATGAGCAACGTACTATAATTGGAAGTAATATTTCGGGAAGGGAAAAAAATAGGATCCTATGCAGTTTCAGCTTTTTTTTTCCCCTAAGTTTTAGCCTTTTTGTCTTGAAAACAAAGAAATCTTACTGTACATTTCCTCACAGCTATGCTTTACTGAAAAAAAATTTCAGTTTTGCCCTAAGGGATCTTATGCAACCACAGATGCTATGAAAACCAGAATTTAAATGAATGACTATGTGCTAAATGAGATGTGCAATTACAGATACCTCTGATATCCTGTAAACATATAGGCTCAAAATGGTTCTGCCTCCAGCTGCACTATTTTGAAAACACATTGCTGGTATCACCTAAATAAATGCTTTGACCATTAGAGTGGAAAGGGTAACACTTCAAATCGTGTTTGAATACAAAATTTAAGAAGCTTAAAAACTATTCACCAGAAGGAAGACACTTATCCGGAGCATAGGACACATTTATTTTGCATAAGTGCATCAGATGACAGGAGCAGTCTAAGCCATTTTACAAGTGGTTTAATAGAAGAGACAGCACATACAATACACTCCATCTTTCTGAAGTCACATAAAGGAAAAGACAAAAAAACACAAACAAAACTTCCCATAAACCACTTTGCTCATTATTCAAGAGGGCCATATACAGTGACTTACAATTTGCAGACCCTAAGCTGTTTTTTTTTTTTAACTGTTGCATCTCAGAATCATATGTCAGGTCACAATGGCTCTGATCTTTTCGGACTTTTAACCATTTTATAATTCAGTTGGTATATAAGATGTAGTGGGGCATTTCTCAGTCTTTATGGGATTAAAGCTTCGCTTTAAATCTATTATTTTATTCTGTCAGTGAGACATTAAATAAACAAGACAAGTAATACTATGGCAGTGTGAAACTGTAAGGACAAAGATCAGTCCTGGAAGGGACGATACACCTTCAGTGATTCAGCCTTGAGAATCCAAAACCCATTTCAAAGTGAGAAAATAAAAATAAAAGCTCAGTTACAGCAGTCTTACGGAACACAATGCTTACTCCAAGTTTTATCCTGGCAGCTATCAAGCAGTTAACAGCAATGAAAGTGCCTACAGAACCATAAAGCATTATTATGTGTACCAAAATTCTTTTACCTGTATAACATGATATAGTAGAGCAATTTGGATATGAAATATTTCTATACAACTGCAATAAATCATAGCTCATATCATGCCATAGTGCTGAAGGGATGTCTAGAATTACTGCCAATGCTAGTACTACTAGAAATCAAAATCTGTCAGATTCTATACACTCAATAGTTCTCTCTTCTGTACCCATTCTAAATTGTAGAAAGCCTGTAAGAAACAATGAAACCATCTCATTACAGACACTATTACTTAAATTGAAGACTGTCAAACAGTAGCAAATTATTCTTTTAGAAGGTTGGTGACTTCAAGAGACAAGCACCCAAATAACACATCAGCTAGCTCTAAAACGCAACATGTCCTGTACATCATAACACAAACACAGCCTAAGCATAGTCTTTGAATGGGCTACATAATATTTGCCACAACAGCCTTATGTCACTTAAACCACTAAAAAATAAAGGAAAAAAAAAAGGCAAGAAATGACAAAATGTGCTTATCTGTAGCTTCTACTCATGTGTAAGGACAAAGGCAATATTTTAACTAAAAGCTATACATCCAGATGATGCCTGCTCTAATACTTGACCCATGTGGAAAGATAGAAGGACTTGGGGTTGTTTAGTCTACAGGAAAGAAAACTGAGGGAAGAAATGATAACAGCTTTTTTCAAATCAGCTTCACTGAAGAGGTGAACAAATTGTTCATGGCTAGGAAAGATGGAACTGGAAAGAATGGTTTTCTGTTGTAGACCCTCTCTTGATTTTGCACCTTTTTTAAAAATTTTAATACGGAGAAATTGTCTCTGTGCAAAGCCACAGTGCATTCAGTGTAGTTCTCAGCACACTGTATCTAGCTGGTGTAAAGAGTTTGCAAAGACCTCCAAATTCTTCAAGAATGCGATGAATAATTAAAGCAGAAAAATAAAGACTTCAAAATAAGTTTTTATGCATTGTCTAGCTTCATTGAAAGGATTCCTTTCTTTTCACAGCTAGTACAAAGTTTACTGTTTGTCCAGCTTTTGTGTACTTCCAATTTGATAGTCATGACACCAAACTCCTACAAAAAGAACATGTACTTCTTTTAGCATCAGGAAGAGATTTTCTGTGTAAAATTGACTTTTCACTGAACATATTAAGTTTCTGCCTTTTTTCAAGATTTCCTCTTTAAACATTGTTTTATCTTCTTCCAGAAATTATTTAGCAGCATCACCAGTATGCATAAACTTTCCAAGATAATATAAACCAGATCCCATCTCATCTTCTCATCTTGCTGTTTTTAAATATCTTCAGTGCTATCAAGCACTCCTTTCATTTTTTCTGCCTCATGCTGCCCTCTTGTACATGGAGGAAGCATATTTACATGTCAATAAACAGGGAAGTCATCCTTGCAAACACGAACATTTTTATTGAAGGAGAGTGAAAGGGAACTCTTGCGAGTACTGTGACTTGATGATAGTGTCGTTCAGCATACCTACACCTACATACACTCTGTATGAAGGAGTATTAAATTAAGGAGCCTCTCAGCCAGATCATCTTTTTTTGTGTCTTCCCAGCTCCTTGCTCACTCTTCTGCACCTCCTGGTTTGAATCAATGTACTACTCTGACTAAATTGCTCTGAGACAATACAGTCTCATCAGCCAGCTTTGGTCTTCTTTCAAACTCAAAACCTTGGCTCCGCCTTTTTCCTTATTTCTTTACACATTCACCTGGTGACTCACATGCACTTGAAGTAACAAAAATGTTCTGTCCCACGCATGCCAAACTTAAAAATACTTCAAATTAAAAGGTTTACATTAGATATTAAGAAAATTCTTTATGGTGGGGGTGGTGAGGTACTGGAGCAGGCTGCCCAGAGAAGCTGTGGCTGCCCCATCCCTGGAAATGTTCATGGCCAGGTTGGATGGGCTCTGAGCAACCTAGTCTAGTGAAAGGTGTACCTGTGCATGGCAAGGGAGTTGGAACTAGATGACCTTTAAGCCTCCTTCCAACTCAAATATTCTATTATTATATAAATTCTTTAAACAGAGATGGAAATGGTAAGTTTACACCTCCTGGATTTTAACTATTGAGACTTACGTGATTAGAAGCACATGTGGACTGAAAATGTTTCTGTCACTATTAGACAGAATCCTTACCTATTGTCTGACTATTTTATACAGCAATACAGATTTTTTAAAGTTTATATCCAACAACTGGAACAAACCAGTAAGTCTCTGGACTTTGTTATATTTCTGCAGTAAATCTTAATGCCATAGTTAGTTGAGCACCATTGCTACATGTTTGCAGTGCAAGGAAGGCAGCTGAATCATAACATTAAATTCTCAGTACCTTATCAAATTGAGAATATAAACACATATGCAGTTTACTCTGAGTAAACTTTCATACTAACATACCTGCTGAAAGGGCACTGACATATCAAAGAATATATCATATGAGACACGTTTCCTTTTGGGCCTGCTTTGATATTTAAAGGATATTGCTGTGCAATATTGTACTCATTAGCAATGGGATCAGAGAACCACCTACACACACATGAACTAGTTTTGGTTTACTAAAATTAACAGATCAAAATAGCTACAGGATAAATGTCTTGAATCATGCCCTGAAGCCCCATATCCCCTAGTGCTGATGGCAGTTCCCAGGGGGAGGGTTTTGGTAAAATCCTCAGTTGTACAAAATGCCAGCACATAGGTCAGACATCAAAGTTAAGCCCTAGATTAGTCCAGTTTGCTTTTTTATGCAGGAACTACAAGTATGTTTTACACCTCTTGAGGAAAAAGGATCTATTTGTGTCCGTCATCAATTAAGCAAGATGATAATTTGGTGCTTCTGCTTGAGTGCTATGTAATGCAGAAGCTGCAACCACGCCCTCTGCTGTGCCCGTGAAATTAATTTTTACTGTAGTCGCCTGACAAAAAATCTCATTACACTCAAGATACATTTGTACAGGCAGCATGTGGGCAGAATGGAAAACAGCAGAAAAGCTACATCCCCTGTGAAAGACAGTCTGTGATCACCCTATAGATTCAAAAGTGAGGATCAAGGTATGCTATGTTTTGGATTGGATGAGGAATGAATTTTAAAGTGGATCTTTCCAATGTACCAGCTTACCGTGTTTGTTGCAGAGAAGCCTTGCCTGACGCGAACCAGATGCCTGACAAATGTCTACATGAGAGAACATGTTCCACAAGCATGCCTGAACTCTTCAAGTGTTGGAGGCTTTTGGTCAGCTGCACAAGCTACCTGAAAACACACAGTGAAACCATTGTCTGTTCATGGACAAGTCACCCTTTGCTGCCCAAAACCAGCTGGATGGCCAGGCCCAGAGAGTGGAGGCGAATGGAGCTACATCCAGCTCCTGGCCAGTCACAAGTCTGTTTCCCAGAGCTCAGTGTTGGGGACAGCCCTGTGTAAAGTCTTTATCCATGATCTGGATGTGGGGATCAAGTGCACCCTGTGTCAGTTTGCAGATGACACTAAGTTGGGTAGCAGTGTTCATCTGCTGGAAGGTAGGAAGGCTATGCAAAGGCATCTGGACAGACTGGATTGATGGGCTGAATCCAAGATTATGAGGTTTAACAGAGGAAGTGCCAGGTCCTGCACTTTGGTCACAACAACCCCAAGCAGTGGTACTGGGCTGGGAGCAGAGATGCTGGAAAGTGGACCAGCAGAAAAGGACCTGGGGGTGCTGGTCAACAGAGGCTGAACACGAGCCAACTGTGTCCAGGTAGCCAGAAAGGCCAATGATATGCTAGCCTGTATCAAAAATGATGTGGCCAGCATGACCAAGAGAGAGATTGTCACCCTGTATTGGGCACTGGTGAGGCCACCTCAAAATCTGGGTTAAGTTTTGGGCCCCTCACTACAAGAAAGATGTGAAGTGCTGAAGTGTGTCCAGAGAAGGTCAACAAAGGTGGGGAACAGTCTGTTGCTCAGGTCTGATGAGGAGCAGCTACCTGAGGGAGCTGGGGATGTTCAGCCTGGAGAAAATGATAAGCAGGGGGACACTCGATCACTCTTTACAACCTGAAAGGAGGCTGTAGTGAGGGGGTTAGCCTCTTTCTCGCAAATAGAAAGCCTTAGGACAAGAGGAAATATCCCTAAACTGTGCCAGTGGAGGGTTAAGTAGGAAAAATTCTTTCACGAAAAGGGCTGTTAAGCACTGAACAGGCTGTCCAGGGAAGTGGTAGAATCACCAGCTCTGGAGATATTTAAAAGACTGTGGATGTGGTGCCTAAGAACATGGTTAAGTGCTGGGTTAATGGTTGGACCTGGTGATCCTAAACAATTCTATGAGTCTGCGGCCATTGTCTCTACTACTTGCCAGCAGAGGCACAATGACAAGCTGAAAGGTTCGGCAGACATGCAGTGCACGTGCGGTGGTGCAGAGCACACTCTCCCTTGGGCACTGCACCTGAGCTCTGGGCTGGCTTTGCAATTGTCTAAGTGCTATGCCATACACCCAGAACCACAGCGCTGCTGGGTTTAAGCTTTTGTGTGTTTACATAAGCCACTGACAGCTTCCTGCTTGCAGTGTATTGGCATCCATTTTAACCTTCATATGCTAGCAGCTGAGAGGCCACAAAATTTCAGTGTGTACTACAATTTACAAATTTTCTAGGGACTGCAGCAGCAACACTATTTGAAACGGGTCCTGAATGCAAATGATTTTTTTGCACGTAATGGCTTGGGAGAAATGTTTGTGTTTGATGAATTCCTTCAGCACAGCTGTTTATTGTCCAAAGCCAGAGGTGTGAGCTGACATAGGTGCCAAGCAGTGTACCACCACTGCTAACACAAATGAACCCAAAAGTATTACAAGTGCCTCACAGGCTCCTGCTTCTACTCAGCACATTAAATACAGCAAACATGAAAGACCAACGACCCACTCCCAAAATCACAGAATCAGAGAACTGGTCAGGCTGGAAGGGACCACAGGGTTGTCATGTGGGTTGTCCTAGAGTACAGCCACAGGGTTGTACCCAGATGGTTCTTCAGTATTTCCAGTAAAGGAGACTCTGCAACCTCTCTGGGTAATCTGTTCCAATGTGCAGTCACCTGCACAGTAAAGTTCTTGCTTATAATCAGGTGGACCATCCTGTGTATCAATTTCTGCCTGTTACCTCTTATCCTGTTTCTGGGAATCACCAAGCAGAGCCCGGTCCATCCTCTTGACACCTTCCCTTCGGATACTCATAGACATTAATGTGGTCCCACCTCAGTTATGCTTTCTCCAGGCTGAACAGGCAAAGCTCTCTCAGCATTTCCTCGTAAGAGACATACCTGGTTGCTTTCTTGCCCTGCGCTGGACCCTCTCCAGGAGCTCCACACTTCTCTTATGCTGAGAAACCCAGACATGGACAGAGCACTCCAGATGTGTCTACATCAGGGCCGAGGAGCAGCATCACGCCCCTCCACCTGCTGGCAACACTCTTTCGAATGCAGCCCAGGACATCATTGCCCTTTCCCACAAGGGCACGCTGCTGGCTCAATCTCTTAAGCGTTTACTGTTTTGGCTACTTCACCCACATGTGGGACCCTGCTGGGCACACAGCCTGGCCGAAGCCGAAGGCTGGGCGGTCGTGTCCCTCTCAGGTACCGCAGCTCCCGTTGGGCGAGGCTGGCCCTGGGAAGGGCACACGGCTCCCCGCCGCCCATCAGAACGTGCACCACCGAGCCCCCCGCCAAATCAAGAACCCGCCCCAAACCAGGCCAGGGCGCCGGGCCCGTCCTGGGACCCCCGCACACGGGCACCGCCGGGACGGAGCTCAGCCCTGGCTGGTCACCGCTCCGGGCGGGATGGGTGACGGCTTCTCCAGGATGGGTGACCGATCCCTGGCATGCGTGACCGCTTCCTGGGATGGGTCATCGCTCCCTGGCATGGGTGGCTACACCCCAAATGGATGACTGCTCCCCAGGATGGGTGGCCTCTCCTCTGGATGGGTGGCCTTTCCCCCGGGATTGGTGGCCTTTCCTCGGGACGGATGGCCGCTCCCTGGGACTGGCAGCCCTTCCCCCGGGATGGATGACCGCTCCCTGGGGCGGGTGGCCGCTCCCCGGAGCCCCCCGCCCCGGCGCGGGAGGAGCCGCCCTTCCCCGGCGCAGGCGCCGCAGCGCTCGGCTGGCGCCATGGCCCGCGGGGCGCTGCTCGGCGCCGTGGCCTGTCTGTGCTTCCTGGCCCCCGTGGCCGAGNCGGCCTCTGCCCTGCCCCGCTGCCACAGCCGGCCCCGCGCCGCATCCCGGGCACAGAGGGCTTGGGGCGGGCTTGGCCTAACGCCAGAACTTCACCGTTTTATTACGTTTTTTTGGTTGTTTGGTTGGTTACTTGGTTTTTAACCCCTTTGGGCATGTCGCCTTTCTGTAGGCGCTGGCACACCGCAGAGTTCGGGCCAGCAAAGCCTCCCTCTGGCTTGCAGAAGTGGAAACTTTTAAATTCCTCACCCCTCCAGCGCTGCTGCAGCCTCTGCTGCTGCCAGGGCAGTTTGTGGCTGCTGGTGCTGCCAGGCTGCCCCGAGCAGGACGGGGTTTAACTGCGCTGAGGTTCGTCTGTGCCATGGGTTTTATTCATTCCTCCCTGCCGTCTGTGCTGAAACTCTGGAGAGGATCCAGCGGGGCGCTACCGAGTTGATAAGGGAGTGGAGCATCTCTCTTGCCGGGAAGGCTGGGGGAGCTGGGCTTGTTCAGCCTGGGGAAGGAATGACTGAGAAAGGGCTTGTCAATGTCTATGAGTGTGTGAGGGGAGGGTGCCAAGCGGGTGGATCAGTCTCTGCTCCGTGGTGCCCAGCTGACAGACAGGAAATTCCACCTGAATATGAAGAAAACTTCTTTACTGTGCAGGTGACTGAGCACTGGAACAGATTGCCTAGAGAGGCTGTGGAGTTTCCCTCACAGGAGATATCCAAGAACCACCTGGACACAATTCTCTGCCGTGTGCTCTGGTATGGCCCTAGTTGAGCGAGGAGGTTGGGCCAGATGACTCGCTGTGTCCTTTCCACTTTGACCCATTCTGTCATTGTGTGAAGCTCTTGGTGTTGAGAGCAGTCTCTTTGTCGGCCCTGTAGGAGGTGTGGCAGTGCCTGCGAGGCACTGCCAGCAGAGATTCAGGGTCCGTGGGGCTCAGTGCTGCAGGGCAGGAAGGATGGATGGGCTGTGTGCCTGTTGCACATGTGAACATTGCAATGGCACTGCCCAGGAGATGGACCTGTGGGCTGTGGGGCTGGTTGGTGGGGTAGGGGTGCACCTAACTACTTCAGCATGGCAGCATCTCTTTCCAAAAAATGTTTGTTTGGTGCAGGAGGTGGGATGTTTAGTCCAACTTCGGAATTCCGTGTTTCAGCCCCCAAGTGTTTTTCCACCTGAAGTCAGGAGAGAATGCGCCCATGCTGGGAAAGACACCTACATTCATGGAAGTGTGGCAGGGAAGGGCAGGGGCAGAACTGCTTCCTCTAGCATGGCTTCAGCATCTTAAGCCATGTACTGTGCGTTTGTTTCTGTACTTCATTGCTACTGTTGTCTGCAACTGCTTACAGTTTCATTGCCATGGACTTCTAAACCACAGATTTGATTTTTTTTGGGGGGAAGGGTAAATTTGACCTCCAAATAATGTTCTGGAAATATATTCCCATTTAATTATGCATAAAGTACTTTCCTTCTTCATTCCTTCTGCATGGGCTCTAATTTTATGCCCTTCTCTGATTATTGTGGCACGTAAAGAAATGCATTGCCAATTTTTTGTGTCCTAGGCGGTGGTAACTTTACAAAGCTCATCAAATCACACCAGTTTTCTCTCCTCCAGTTTAAGTAGTTTTCTGTAACCTTTCTTCATATAAAAGATATTCCATACCTGTTGAGCATCTGTTCTCCCCATTTTTCTACATTTTTTTTAGGTTGGTTTTATCATTCTTCGGTAGAGAGGCCAGAATTACATGCAGCACTCAGGGTGTGATCTCACAGTACAGATGTAGTTATGCCCATCTCTTTACTGTATCAATTTTAATTATTTCTGGTATTTGTTTTCCTTCTCTGACCTTCACAAGCCCAAAGCCAAACCTTTCACTAAACTACTCAGGGTGATTCCAGATGTAGTTTGGACCCTTGTTTTGGCTCTATACCATATATTTTTGCATTTATGAGGTTATTACATTACCTGGTCTCTAAGAATCATGAGATCTTCCTTCCAAAGTCACTTTAGTTTCCCTGAATAATTGAATGCTCTTGTCCATTTTTTCACAAAAAAATTATGTGTACAGCATGTTACATTTTGTAACAGCATGTCACATGTTTTCACAAAAAAAGTTACATGTACAGCATCTTGTGTAAATTGTATATGAATATTTTTATGAGAAACAGACATTCTTACTGGTGTGTTCTTTTTTCATTTCAGTCTTGAAATACTTAACTGCATATTGTAAATATGATCAAATATGTATAAAAATACTAATAAGACTGAAAATTTATAATATTTATTTTCTCTCAGAGTTTTTGCTGAAGAATTTGGCCAGATGTTGAGATTTAAAAGTGCTGTATCAACCAGCTCACAAGTGTCTACATGCTTACTGAATTTCCAGGGAACCTATGGAAATACACTCATGAGAACATGGCTTTTCTATGCAGAAAGAGTGTCTAGGGCTACCAAATATTTCCATACTTGATTTTATGGCCAAAAATATGCAGAGACACATTTTTAAAAGTACTGGGTTTGTTGCTTAGGCAAGCAGCAGTGCCACGTGTGAAGCCTTGTGGCTGTGCTAGGCTTGCAGTGTATGACAAACTTGTCTCCTTGTGCTGTCAACAGAGTGTATGATGTTTGTGCTTTGTGGGGCAATTGTTTGGTAGTCTTGGTCTTATTACTTATGGATACTTATGTATGCCTATGTATTTCAGGCAGTCCTAGTAGAACAACATTTCCAGGCAAAATAGACAGGCAATGGCTTTAGAAAACGTAGGAAGGCGATACCCCTTACCTAGATAACCCTGGCGGCACAATTCAGAGAGGTTTGTTTATAAAATCGTTAAAAAGTTAGTGAAAGTGTGCTGTTAATACTTTGGGAGCCACTCATCTAAGAAGCATGTTATTCAGTGCCAAGTGTCAAGGAAATGAATGAGGTGTATCAAAAGGAATTTTATTTCCTTTATAGTGCTTTTATAGTGTTAGCCAAAAGTTCAACAGTCAAAACCACATAGAAGATCAAGACATGGTAGAAATGTTTAGTAGGAGAGCGTGAAAGAGGCATTCACATTGGAGAGACTGTGGTCGTTTATTATCATTATTGGACTAATTTCTTAGCATTACAGACAAGTAATACTTGGTTGAGTGCCACAAGGAACAGCAAATACCACATCATAGGAATACACATTGCTGTTTCCTAGAAGTTGTAATAGCCTTTATGTAACTTTTTCAGAACTTCAAAATGCCTCATTTCCTGACAGCTGTTCCTATTTTCAGTAATTATTGGAACATTTTTGCATGTTCCAATATGCATTCATAGATTCTGAACTATATTAAAATGTCTTGTAACTCATTTGTCTTTTTGAAGTTGCTTTTCAGTGACATGTACATTGAAGATTTAGGCAATCAGCTGAATAATCTGGCCTGGTTATTTCTGTGCTGGGTTTGAATTCATGTTTAGGAAGGCAACTTCTTGCTTGAGCCAAAGGATTTTCTTCCCACTGTTTGTCAATTCAATGGAATTTAGGCTTTTGTGTGTACGTACTAATGCCTAAAACAGTGAAGATTGTGAGTGGATAGCAAATGGTCATTTGTGGGGAGTGTCAGTACTATAGTTCCTTGTTATTTTCCCCTATATGGGAATAGAATTGTTGTTCTTCCTTATTTTCATATTTCATTTTTTCCATTCAGCTTTAAAGACTCACATGTTTGGGAAAAGTCTTCTTGAGCACTGTCTTCAAACCTGAGATACAGCAGTCTCACCAAGCCATTAAAAGCAGTAAGAATCAAAACATATAGTCACTGCTTTTCAAACAGTTTTCTGCATAACCTGATTTTAGTGGCTCTGAAAGGATTTCTCTGAAACAGCACCCTTAGGAATTGCAGGATACTATTAATACAGACCAGCCAGAAGTAATTTACCACCTTACTCTTTGAAAAGCTTGGCTGTTTGCTGTGCTCACATCTATATCACTTTTGTTCCCTTCACAAAAATATTCAGGTGTTCTTTGATGTGAAGATTGGAGACAAAGATGTTGGCAGAATTGTAATTGGATTGTTCGGAAAAGTTGTCCCAAAGACCGTGGAGAACTTCATTGCGTTGGCAACTGGAGAAGTACGTTTGTGGCTTTCTTCCACTGTGTACTCAAGTTTGGCTTGGGAAGGCAGTGTGTGTTTAATGCTATTTCAGTTGTGAACTGTTGATCTTAATTTACTGGAGCCTGTGCACAAGTGCTGTCCCCAAGGATGTGCACTAGTGTGTGTCTTCTCAGGTCCTTGGTTCACAAGATGTAATTACGAGATGCTGGATATGAGCACCTCAATCTGCCCCTGCCTTCCAGATCTAGCATGTGGCGTTACTATGGTCAGATACCAGTCAAATAAAGACAATGGCTTTGATCACCTGCATAAATACCTTCTTTGTTGCAGTGCAGTTTAGATGTTTTTACCTGCACCTCAGTTTAATGTGTTTCTTGACTATATCCCTTGGTCATATATTCTGTGAAATCTAGCTGTTCTAACTTGTGTATTTCCATGTGATTGTATATAGAACTGGATGTTATATTCATGTAAAGAATTATTTCATTTTCTTAGAGAGGATTTGGATACAAAGGAAGTAAATTTCATCGTGTGATCAAAGACTTCATGATTCAAGGAGGAGACTTTACAGCTGGAGATGGATCAGGAGGTAACATATTTAGTATCGTCCTCGTTCCCTTTTCTTTGTTCAAATGTCTGCTGAAAGTATGGGCAAACCAGCATATTCCTTCATCATTTCTGCTCAGATAAATGAAAAAACACCAAACCAGCCCACATTTGGTTTAGAGCATCTAGTACTTTTCCAAGTGTCTTGTAGCCTAAGCTGCAGCTGTTTGGATAATCTGATTTATAAGTATGTGTAGCTCTTCCTTTGTCCTCAATTTTTGCAGATAGCTCTTTTCTGTCTGTGACTTGTCCCCATTCAAGAAGCATGGCTTTGTGTGCTGGCTGGAGCCACGTGACCAGCTGAGCTGCTCCTACAACTTACCGGCTCCAAAAGATGGATGTCTCCACCCTTCCCCTGCTCTGGCTTTGTGACAGCGCTCCTTCCCTGAGGCACTCACTGATTGCATGTATAGGTGAACCAATTCAAGTCATCCAGCAGAAGTCTAATCCGTGATGAAACAGTGAAAGCGCGTAGAGGGAAGGCAGGTAGGGAAGGAGGAGGCTGTCCTCTCTGCCCTCAGCTCAGTCTCTTCTGAGGAACCTCTGAAATGTGCTGTGAGAAGGAATTTCTTAACAGGGAGAGAGAAGGAAATTAGAAGATGAGGGTCATGCCCTCTCCCCATTTTTCTCTTACTAAAACTGAAACCATAAATTTGCTGGTGCTGTGAGTCCTGGCTGTGTGTATCACTTCTCCCTCCTGAGCCTCCAGAAGAACAGTTCAGTACACTCAGGGGGCAATGCCACCACAGCAGCTCTTGCACTGCACTTACTCTGGCTGCACATTTCTTCTCTTCCTTTACATGCACATTCTTGACATGCTACGATTTGAACTGTCTGCATGAACTGTTAGTGATTTCCCTGCTGGGATAGAATGGAAAACACACATTCCTTTTCCTAGCAGTCAACAATGGGGAAGACCATAATACCAAAGACATAGTTTTAGCATTAAAGGTAGGCAGCATTTATTTGCCTGCTGATGTTGTTTATTGGGATAGCATCTGGTGGTGTTGGGAAAGTGTCCCCACTGTGCTAGGCACTGCATAAGTAAAGGGTGAGACAGACAGCCTTCTCTTTTCAGAGTGATGGTGGTTTAACCATGACTGATGTGTTTTCTCTCTGAACTATTTTAGAAACATCAGAATCTTTATGTCGTGGTTGTACACATACACACCAAGTATTTTAGTCTAACTTCCATTTGGTCTTCATATGTTTCTAAACATGCCTAAAGCAATTGCTTAGCATAAGGGAAAGGTTTAAATACTGAAATTGTCACAAAAATGGCAGTCTTATTTTTAGTGGCCGTAAATGTGTACTCTAATTTGCTCAATGGATGAAGTATACTATTGTTCAGAGGTGTCTGTAAACCAGACCTTTGAAGGCATTCAGCATGCTTAAATTCAAGGGATAAAGCATCATCAACTTTGACTGTTCTTTCCTTATGTGTGGTGGTTTAGCTTACTTCTACACACAAAATGATTTTAGTTATGCAGTTGCTGATGGTTGAACAGTGATGCTGCTGTGTTTACTCAAACAATGAATCTTCAACTCCTGAATTCATACTTCATTTTTCCCATTTTTGAACAAAAAGCAGCTTTCATTTGATTTATTTCTTTAAAGTTTGCTTTCTTATTTTTTTGTCATAGGAAGAAGCATCTATGGAGAAAGGTTTCCTGATGAGAACTTCAAGCTCAAACACTATGGAATTGGATGGGTTAGCATGGCTAATTCTGGCCCAGACACCAACGGATCCCAATTCTTCATCAGTGTGACAAAACCTTCCTGGTTAGATGGAAAACATGTAGTATTTGGCAAAGTCCTTGATGGAATGGTAAGTTTAAAGTAGTGATTGACTGGGACAAATTGTGCCCCGTTATACCCCTGTTACCATGGTTCAGAAACAGTTGAGTATTCATCTCGTACGTACACGGTAGAAAATGATTGTGAAGAGCTCCAGCTGGACGATTTAGAACTGAAATAGCAGAAATGGAAACCTGTACCATGCTTTTGGCTTTCACAGCCCTTATTTCAGACCTGCTGAGCACTGAAATCAACACTGACACCTTTGCAAATTACAAATGAAGAAAGTTCAGCTCTTCCTTTCAGTAACACTGTTACTCATGAAATAATTATTTTTCTACAGGCTAAAATCAAATTTTGTAGCGCATGCTAGTTAGGGTTACACTTTCACTGTTAAGGGTTTTTAGAAGCATGTGAATGTAAAGCAGGCAAACACATATTGATGAGCGGCCAAATAGAATTTTAAGCTAAAAAATTATGTTTTCAAGTGATCATACTTTTATTAGTCTGGTTCTCCTTACAAATTATTCCTTTTTAATCTGTGTTTTGAAATTATTGGGGAAAACATGAGCTGCTGGATGGACTTTGAGGAGTTTGAAAACATCATCAGAATACTTGCCTCTCACTCCCACATTCGTACTGAATTCCATTTTCATGATCTACAGTAGTAGCTGTAAATTTTTGAGAAGGTATTTAGACTTAAGTTTCAGTTTAGTCAGATTAATGGACAAATACAAAAAAACAAGTTGTCAATATACCTAAATTAATTTTGTCCTTTAAAAATACTGGTACCACACTAAAAATCTGTATGTGTGTGTTATATGCTAAAGGTAAAAGCAGTAACCAGATTTCTGGAAGCACAGTTATGCTGTACAGTTAGAAAAATAATAATGCTTGCCTTTTGAGATTTCTGGATTCACTTTCTGCTTACAGGCCACAGATAGAATCCTGTATGTGCCAGCTTAATCAGCTGAATGTACATTTTCAGTTGCCCCTTCAAAATGTTTTTGTTGGCTGAAGGATTTTCTAGGAGAGCAAATAGCCTTAACTGTGCTTCTGTCAACTGTGTTTGACTTACAGAGTGGCACAACTGCTAATGTGGAAAGAAAAGGATGTGGGAAGTTGACAGGGTAAAGGTTTTTGTGCACAAGCTGGTTAATAAGCAGTGATGTTAGGTGCACTTTTTTGTTTCCGTAACACCAGACTTCAGCCACTGGTTTCTTTGGCTAAACTGAACCTTTCTGTTTGTTCTTTTTTTGTTTGACAGTCTGTGGTGCACTCGATAGAACTCCAGCAGACAGATGAACATGATCGGCCCCTTCAAGACTGTGTGATTGTTAACAGTGGCAAAGTAGCTGTAAAGGAACCATTTGTAGTTGAAGTTGATGACTGGTGAGACCAATAGTAAGAATGAAAAGTAAAACTTAATCACTTTTCTTTAATGCTGGTTTTTGACCAATCTCAGTGATCCACTGAGTTTTCTCCTCAAAACATACCAAGTTACATTTAGGCAATACTTACCATTTGCCAAATACAGAAGGGATATGACTATTTCTATAACAACTTGTTGGAGCTGCTACTCCTTAAAATTCAAGACGTATCCCACCAAATTCTAGATCTTGCAGAAAAAGTATTTAATGAAAAAATATAGCAGTAATTCTGTTTTTCCAGGGTTTAAAATATAGTAATTTTGTTCTGTTTGGAAATTTTAGCAATATTTGTTTTTGTCTTTTCAACTCAAAATATTTACTGTAACACTACCAGCATTTCTAAAAACTTAAAAAAAAAATATAGAAGTGTTTTGAATAAATAAACTTTGCTTTCACATAAATACTTGAGAGCATTTTTTACTCCACCCCCCAAGGTCTTTTTTCTCACCTCAGTTGATTCCACAAAATATGCAGGGGGTTTTGCTTTTCAGGATATAAGGTTGTAAGGTTACAGCAGAGATGGTAAATTTTCCTAATCTAAACATGTCAGATAAAGTCCCTGTCTTTCAGAGAACCACAATATTTGGATACCATTCTGTGATCAAGAACAAGCAGCTTCTCTGTCTTATTATTAAATAAGATAGTCTGTTAGGAACTGATTAAAACAGAAGAATTCTTGTTTTGCAGCATGGTGAATTTTGTAACACTTAACTAAGGTTACTTATTTTAAAGCTCAAGCACTTTTTCTTTACATTTTGCTGTAAGTTTGAGAACTTCAGGTTCATTTTTTTGGTGATGCTTCATAAATAACTCTTAAGCTGAAAACTGGTAGCTTTCAGAGGAGGTCATTGTAGGGTAACACTTAAGAGACACCTGTGTTAAGTTCAGGGCAGGTATATGGATTTTTTTTTTGTTTTGAGTTGACTGTTTTAGGACTCAAGAGGGAAGAGGCAGTGCCAAGATCTCATGAAGGGCTCATCCACCTGTAACATGGGCAGGCAGCACACCACTCCTCTTTGTAGTGACTTGTTTTCTGAAGGGTGTCCTGAAGGAGCTCTGAGGCATCCAGAGCCATAATGATTCATGGTAGAAGAGGCTGCTACAGCACAGAGCTTGTAGGTACCTACCGGCATTCTGAGCTTGTAGGTACATATTGGCATTCCACTCACAAAGAAACAGGAAAAAACTGTGGGCAGGGATTTACCCTAGGTTCTCCTGACATATCATTTGCAGTTAGAGGATGCTCCTGCTGGTTCTTCATCCACAGCCCTGGGGCCTCTCGTGAAGGTGAATACTGACATTTCTTTTCAGGGACCTGTGAAAGGATTACTGTCCTCTGCAAACAGAACCGGAGGAGAGCTTGGCAAGGGCCTCTAAATTTGCTGAGTGCTAGGCAATCAGATTTCCATTTTACCCCTGATCACTTTTCTTTCTACTAGCTGTTTAAAGTAAAATTCTCTGAAAAGCAGCTCTGGGAGCAGGGTTAGCAAGCAGGAGTGAGAATGCCTCAGTCTGCCAGTAGCTGAAAGCTCTTCTGGAGGCTGAGCCTACAGACCTCATAAAGTTAGGGTATCTGAACAAGTGCTGCAGTCACAGGCCTACCTTTCTTCCAAGTCCCAGCCTTCCACTCTCCCCAAATGGCTTCCAAACACATTCAGTAGTTAGAGCAGGCAACTCATGTATCTGCAGGATCTGACTTACGTTTGTGCCCAGCTTTGCCATTGCTGCTTTTCTGTAACACTCCCTTCTGCTGATGAGCCCAGTGACTTCCTCTGTGTTCCATTAACCTTAATTTTTTTCACCAAGACATACAGTTTTGTAAGGCTACCATGTTCAGCTAAGCTAAGAGCTAAGAGCTTTAAATAAGCAGACACACAGGTATTTTCTCACACTTCATGGAGAGACAGACATCTGTGAGACCCATCTCAGAGGACAGAATCTCAGAAAAATTTCAACAGAAAAATTTCAACAAAAATTTCACAAAAACAGCCACTGAAGTGGTACATTCATGTCCTAGTAATTTATTTTGTAATGTCCAGTAGCACACATACAAATTTCAGTTAAATTGGAACATACATATATATGTATCAGTTTTAGTTTGATCAAAAATCTTAATAATATTCTTGGTTTAGTTTACCACAGAGTTGTATGTTCTGTGACTTATAAAATGTTAATATATGGAATACAGTCAGCAAGTTGGTATGGAGAGTAAACAAACACAGAGGTTAGATGTCGTAACTGAATGGAGATGTGCAAAAGCCACATAGAAACTCCTGGTAAGTAAAATAATTTCAACTGAAATCTAGAAAATTTCCTCAGAGAGTGGTATCTGTTTCAGAATGTGAAAGCATGCTTCCAATTCTGCACACACTCTCTTCAGCACTTTTATCCATCCAGTGCCAGCAATAGGTAATGTGCTGGGAAAAATCCTGGTGCAAAATGGTTTAGTGTTTGCTTTAAGAGAAATTATAGAAATAATTAGTAAAAATTTTCTTTTCAAAGGTTAGCATAATTCAGTGTATGACTTAGTACATTTAGTGTTAAATAGAGCATGTCAATATATAGAAAGTATAAATAACTTCAATACTGTTGTTTTCATTTCTTTTTTTAAAAGCAGCAACTGTAATGACAGTGATTTTATTTAAAAAGACATAATGCTTGAACTTAATCTGAGGTTGTGCCTCTTGCTTCTGAGCATAATTTTCACATCACAGAATTTTATTCCTGTTAATTCTATTAACCATGACTTCAGCTTCTTCTTGCCTTGTATTACTTCTACCTGGGCAGTAACTGAGGATAAAATATTCCATGTAGAATGCCATCTATAACTACATTTGGAAAGTCATCTGAAAAAAAAGGGAAAAAAAAGAAAGAAACTTACTTTCTTATCCATGTCAGTACAATATAAATGTTTTGGTGAAACTTAACTAGGTAAGGCCTCATTTACTTTGGGTTACTGCATCACTCAACTGTTTATCCATGTTGAGGATGTGCTATTAGTAATGCTGTTTCAGCACTAAAGCCACTTTAGGGTAGCACTGGGCATTGCATGAATGCGCTGCCAGATTTGTAGCTTATTGATTTAAAGGGATGTTCTAATACTTAAGGCTGCTAGGCTCCAGCTCTTTATCTGAATCTTTTCTCACAAGGAAGATGGATTACACTGGCAATTCAGTTTCTAACAAAATCTCAATATACTTGAAGAAATTTCTAGATTACTACTGGGAATATGTCAAAGCTGTTTTTTGTATTGTGGTTTACAGCAATGTTTAGACTGAGAAGACTTGAGGATGCCTGTACAAAAATGATTATTTGAGGCAAGAAATTTTCAGGTTGTCCAATCAACATAAAATGTCATGTTACAAAATGTCATCCTACAGTACCTGAAGGAAAAAATTCCCACTACTTTGTTTTCATGGATGCATAGGAAACTGTCAGTTAATTTTCACGTTCCATTTGGCATGAAAGAACTGCCTGATAGAACACAATGATAGATCCATGTACATGCATGTACACTGTTGAATTGAAAAGATTTTTGAAATGCACCAACACCTGAGTTTTAATGAAGGGTCTACTTAAATCACCAGGAATTAAAACTAATAATTTCTGATCACATCTTACAACTTTAAAATTGTTAGTATACTAGAAATGGATTTCCTGCTAAGAACAGATGGTTCCTGATGCAGAACTTCCCACACAAAACAAACCTTCAACTGTCAGCCTACAGGTATTCACAAAGGGGAGATGTGACTTTTATAAAACATCATTAGTACTTGATAAATTAGATCACCTAGTGTGGGTGGGAATTAGGGTTTGCCCCTAATTCTTTCACGTAAATAATTTTGGAAGTAAAAATATTGAGCAAAGGTAGATTTGGACCCTATAAAAGCAATCCTTATTGTCTTAAATGTGTTATTTCATTGTTATTAATAAAGTTATTTCAGAATATTACAGATGTTATGAACATAGATACTTTAGGATGTTTTTATGAATGGTAACCTCCACTGTAAACAACAGATGCATAATTCTACCCAGCGTCTCATAGCAAGTCATATTTTATTATATATATTATTATA
>VYZP01033163.1:0-41393 GCA_013400635.1 Hypocryptadius cinnamomeus
ATATTATATATAATAATGATATGGTATATAATATTATTATTACTATAATAATAATAATAGTAATACCAGTGTCTTACCCTATCAACCTTCATTATTTGGAATCGCTGAGAGATATCAGCTGTGTTCGCTGGCAGTCGAGATCTTCCGGACACAAACCGCATGAAAAGGACTCTCTCCTCATTTGAAAATTCTTCCAGGGTGTGCCAGAACCACTGCACCAGCTGATGCTGCTCATCAACTTCTCTGTATCGCACAACCTTCTTCAGAACCTCAACTGATATTTCTGGCATTCCACAGACCATCTGCTCCAGCTGCTTGGCAGTCAGAAGGGACAGCAAAGGAACGGGAACAATCCAAGACATTCCTTCCCTGACAGCAGCCACCTAATGGCCAAAAACGGGAGAGACGTTTGGAGTGCAACTGTCTGATCTCTGCTACTTCCTGGACTATCCAAACACAAAAGTAACTTCTCAGATGAGAAATGGCATTGAGAGACAGAATTACCAATGTCTTCCACATACAGCTTCCCACACACGCAGCCCCTGCAAGGGCTGTATAGTTTCTCAAAATCCTGGAGAATATTACAGATATTTTTAATTTTAATTGCACATTAAAGAACATATTCTGATCCAACACAGAATTATTTAAAGAAATTACAAGTTGGCAGCACAAATAATGATGGCTAAACCAAGCAACTGTGTAAATAGAAAAAAGAATTTGTTCCAATTCAGATGTATGGTGAGAATGTTGTACTTGTTCTGCAAGACTTGGGATTTGGTACCTCTGATGAGGAAGCTGTTTTCTAAGGCAGATAGTATCAGACAGGCATTTTTACCCTATAATTAGAATGCTGCTTTCACAAGGGTCCCTACACAAATGACAAAATACACAGAACTATGCAATAGGTAACAAGCACTTCCCAAAACATACCGTGAAATATTTGCAGGATTTGTGTTATAACAAAAGATAAATAGTTTCAAGCTAAACAAATGTTTGTCAATAATATTTACTTTAGCCAGTCTCTGTGTTGTTCACATGTCCAGTTAGAGTACCCAGCATGCAAAACTGCAGGTTTTTTTCTCAAGTGGGGCTATTCAAATGGAAGACCAGCTCTGATTGCTAACACTCTTTTGCCAACTGAGCAATTACTGAGAAAAAATAAGACTAAATTTTTAAAAAAAGAGCCAAAACAGTTTGTGGGGAAGAAAAAATACAGAGACCCAAAAAGATGCAGAAAGCCAAGCTTTTCTTATCACTGAATAAACTGTAATAGAAATAGGCACAAATTACCGCCTGTTCCCACTAAGAACAGGGGCAAGTCACAATGAGGTTCTTACCTGTCGGTCCATTTCATGGAGTCTGTACTCAATTGCCCTCTCCACATACTCTTTCCTGTTTGAAAAGGTAAGTGGGATACTGTTCCCTCCAGGGATTATGGGAACCATTTTACCATCAGCACTTTGGCCAACAAAAGAATCTAAAGGAATCATCTGTTATGCAAACCAGAAAAAGTGTAAGTCACTCCAGTGATTCAAGTATAGCATTTTACTACAAGTCATCTAGAACTACATATAGTAAGATCACAGACTACGCTAAATGCACAAGGGCTTGTTACCCCAACAATGGAGATTGAAATTATAGAAATACTGATGTGAAGGTCAATCTGATATAGTCACTGCTTTCACAATAAATCTGAAAGCGCCGACTTTCTTATCTTACCTCATGGAAATTTTCTTCAGTAATCCCACTGTCTTCAATGTGAAGAATGCTGCTGAGGGTCTGCACATAGAGCAGATCTACCTCCTCCAAATCCTCCAAGATGAGTGGGATACAACAAAGTTGCTTCCAGACCATTGGAGCCAAATGAAGATCTAATGGCTTTTTTGTACGAATAGCTACACCCATGAGAATGCCCAAGAACTTAAACTGCATCAGATGTTCATCTAAACATGCTGAAGGGTTAAAGAGAAATCTGAAAGGACAAAGAAGCAGTGAAAAGGGTATTATTTCTATGCTACCTCATTAGAAGTAAAAGGGAAAACACTTCTAAGCACAGCACAGTAATTGCTAGCACACTTATCAGCAATTGTCCAAATAAACTTATCCAAGTAAGATTACTGTTATCTTTAGCTGTTAAAACATTGGAGCCTGAGGGAGGCAGAGCTCCTGAGCACAAAGCCTGGCATCTTGATGCTACTCTGAATTCTGCCATCAGCAATTCAGCAAGCCCACGTTAAAGCCATGCCCCAGCTCCACATGAAGTGACAACATACCCTGAAGAAAAAAAATACACTGGAGACAATAATGAAGTCTCGTAATTTGGTATAAAAAAAGTCAATGAAAGATTTGGATTTTAACCCACTACCATCTGCAATAAAAGCAAGTCCTGTACAACTCACCTATCCCTATTGTAGCCTACTTCAGCTGTAGCATTTGGGGAAGGAATAAGCAGGTCTACTATTCCAGTTTCCAGTTCCTTAAAAATCAACAACAAAAAAGCCTTCTTAGAAAGAGGGAAAGCAAACTTACGACAGAACTATTACGACATTTTAGCATTACAAGACAGAATATTTCACGATGGTGATGATTACTCCTTACAAATTCATATGAAATACTGAGAGAAGGTAAACATGGTAGGATGATTTTAAGTAGTGAAGACATGTTTATTTCAAGACCCATCTTTATGTCAGGCTATAATGTTTTTTTTTCCTGGGACTGCACTGTGATACATTCCTGTTACACATTTCCAAAATATTCACAGATGTACCTGACACATTTCTGTAATGGTGTCATCAAACACTCCACCTGCATCATCAGCTCCTTCTCCAACCAGCTTCACTTTCCAGGCACGGGAGGGTAAGCGAAGGTCTGATGCATTCAGCTTTACCACTTGCCTTGCTATCTGCACAAAAATGGGCTTGCACTTCCGACCCCTTTGGGGGAAAGACACACAGCCAAAATTGTAACTCACAATCATGTAAAGGCTCTGAGTCAGTCGATCAACAAAGCTGTCCAGAGAGAGCTCAGAATGCCATAACAGAAGGCAATGTATGAATCTCAACATGCACACAAGGTGTAACCCAAGGCCTGTGAGAGCAGCACTGACCTGGTGGAGATCCTTTTCACAGTGATCTGGGGCCCGTAGTTCTTGCCTTGCACCATGGTTTTGCCTATGGAGCGCACCATGGGCAGGGTGTACACCCGCGGAGCCAGTAAGGGCCTCAGCTGTCCCTGCACTATCCCCCACGTTCCAGCATTATAATGAGATGTACTGTTCTGCAATAAAGCATGAATGAGAATAAATGTATCAATAAAGGATATAATTCCATTCTTAACAGAATAACAGGACTTCAGTGTTTCTGGAAACACTGAGCAGCACTTTTTGATTTTAGTTTTGAGGCTAGTAAGCTTTTGGAAACCAGAGCACTGACTTGCCAGTGATAGCATAAGTGAAAAAGTAAAGCAATACCTTCAAGAAGTCTGCTTTATTATGGAATTATTTATTTTTAATTTTTTTACAAAAAAATTACAGAGTCTGTTACTAAGGTCCATCTAGATCCGGTCAGAAACTCTCTAGCAGAACAACACAGCGAAGCCAGTTTTTTCAAATGGAATTTTACCTGGTTATTTGGGCTGAGGTTAAGTAATCGCCATGAAGAGTACATGAGGTCAGAGAAATGGTAGAGCAGTCTCAGCCTTGCTCTCACTGTATGAATGCTCACTTCTTTCAGTGCCCCATACTGGGGTGGAATGGCATCAGGTAAACCAAGCTGCAAAGGCACTGAAACACCTGCCACAGAAAGAGAAACCAAGCACTTGTTTGAGAAAGAGGAGTTGTATTGTTTTGGGTTGGATGAAGCTGATTTTCCTCACAGTAGCTTCTACGGTGCTCAGCTGCCTACTGGGGTTAAACCACAACAGAAGCCAAACTGAGAGTAAGATAATTTGTATATTAAACAAAACAAGGTTTGGATATAAAAAAACCCCAATTTTGTCCTAAACATTCAGAAATTCTTGTCGCACTCACAGCCCAGGAGACACCAGGACTAAAAAAAAGGCCAGACAAAAGCTCATTTGCTCACCTGGAGCTCGAGGGGGGACAGGGGGAGCTGTCCAGGCTGCACTGTGGCAGCGGCCGGCCGAGATCTGCCGCACGTTCTTCCCCTGCAGCACTGTCACTAGCGTGGGCTCCCGCACGTGGTTGGTGTGGCCCAGCCCCAGCTGCCAAAATGTAACAATCAACAACTGATAGTATTTCTACAACTCTCCAAGCAAGAATTCAGAGAAGATGATAAAAAAATCATATATATCAATATACAGCATCAATATACATAAAATCAATATCAGCATATATATTGTGATAAAAAATATCTACCATATATATTTTCACCTTTTACGTTTGACAAAATACTGCACCTGCATCCAACAAGAGTAACAGATCCAAGTGTCAAAGAGACCTGAAAACAGCTGGAGACTTCTCAAAAAATCCTTCCCAGACTGAGGATCTGATCCATGCGGCTAAGTCCAGTATTGCAGTCTCTCATACATAGACAGCAAAGCTCCTACATCTCCTCTCTGCTATTTAAACAGCATTTTTGTTCTAGAATGTAAATCCTGGTTTACAAAAACACAGTTTGTGTAAAGACAACATTTACTGAAGCTGTTGTGACTTTTCTCTGAGTTTCATATCATATCCTAATTTTATATTGTAAGTTAAAAATTTCATATCACAAAAGTGTATTTTTTCCCCACTTCATATAAAACCAGTATTTTGAACCACAAGGAAAATCATATAAACAGCTTTCAGAATGAATTTCTCTATGTTTTTACACTATTTTTTCTCTTCCAAAAATACAAAGTACCATATTAAAAAAAAACACTAATAAAAATAATTTAAAATAAACACGTCAAATGAGTTCCTCAAAAATTATTCCAAACACCTTGCTCAACAAGCCTTCTCAAAAACTCAATCCTAGAACACCACAAGATGAAGTTTGCCCAAACTTCCTGAAACACCAGTAGCTAATACATCAAGAGACTCTTTCTTAAATTTGTAGCCTGCAGTAGAAAAATTTGAGCAATGCATGTGATAAAGGAGGAGAATTTCTCATTTATTACAGTTTTTCTGACTTCAAAAAAATCATTCCTTTAAAGTGGTTCATTTATATTTTCATTATGAAAAGTATCTAAAGAGTTCAAAAATCTGACTGACCTCAACCATAAATTTTATTATGCTGAAAAGGTAACAGCTTAAGAATTCGGAGAAAATCTGCAATTCTTTTAAAAAGCTTGAATTAGAGTAATTTGGGTAGCATGTTTGAAGTGCTTTCCCAAACTGGCATGGAAGAACACAGAGAGTAAACAAGAAAACAATGGAAATCACCTAAAACAAAATCATACTGAGGGGTGAAGGAGGGAAGGAAAATCAAAGCTTTCTTTTCCACCAAAGGGAAGCCACGCCCAGCACAGGCTGTGAAGGGCAACAAGAGGCTCCCAGAGGTCAGGAGCAGAGAACAGGACGTACCTGGCCTTCAGAGTTGCTTCCCCAGGCGTAGACGTCCCCCGTGGAGGACAGGGCCAGCGTGTGCTCGGCGCCAACGGCGATGTCCTCGATGAAGACCCCGGCCAGCAGTGGCACCTGCTGCGGCCGGTTGTGGTTGCGGGCACGGCCCTCGGGCAGCCCAATCAGGCGATCTGCAAGGGCAAGCACCAGGCTCCAGGAGTAAGCAGCACACTGGGGAATTTCATTACAAGCACAAGCAGAGGAGGGACAGACAGCAGATCTGTACAGTCCTGGGGCTGGGACATAAGGGGAACCCTTTAGGGACAAAGGGCATTGGTGTTCCCTGCAAACTAGTGCCGCCTACATTGCTTGTTTACACTGCTAAAGCTGTTTATTCATGGTCAGTCAGAAACAAGACCAAATTCAACTACACCAAGGCCTCTAGATCTAAATGCATGGGTTTATAACAAACACAAATGAACTGACTTCATAAGTTTCTGCATGTTTCATTCAGTGCACATGGAAATCCTCCTGCCCAGATTGTTAAACGTGTGTATGTGTGCTTAACTAGACAACGTAAACTTTGAAGTAGCCCAGTGTTTTTGGATGTGTGAAATTCAATGAAGTTCTAGGAAAATGCTCTTCAAAAAGTAAATTAGTAAAATGAAAGGTGTTCTGAGATCAAACTAGACAAAGCTACAAATCTGGATTTCAGGTGTATGTTAAAATTGCATTGTTCAAGTTTCAAAATTTAGATTAGGGCAACATGTTTCTAAAAAGTAGCATTAGGTCAGTCTTAGAAATATGTCTTAATTAGTCTTCCTTTTCATGTGCAATTTACACAAGCCTAAACATGGAAATGTCAAAAGAGCAGTTTGTCTTACCTTGGCCAAAAGTATACACATGACCATCTTTTGTCAGTGCAACCGAAAACTGAGTTCCACAGGCAACTTTTTTTATTCCAATTCCACAAAGGATATCCACTTTCTATGGGGCAAAGTGAAAGAAAAAAAAAGCTATAGTATTACAATGCTATAAACAGAAAGCAAACACAAATTCGATCTGTAACTCCTGCTTCCAAAAAAGAAATTTTTTTATTCCCACTGTGTAGCAGACACATTGTAGGATTATTTTAATTAACACTTGGAAATTAGTACAGGAAACAGAAACTATTTTTTTCAATGGAATGAACACCTTATTCTATGTATGATGATTCAAAATACCTATTTTTCCTGGGAGTGAGGGGGAGTAGCACGGAAAGAAGTAGATGGGTGTGTAAGCAACCTTCTCCCCAGTTTCCAAAAGAAGAAATCTCTCTTCTCTAAGATAAGCCTCAGATATTGACTATTCGTGCTGCTACTGGGACACAATCATTATGATGTACACAAAATTCTTGAGAGTACCAGGCTCAGCATAATGTATCATCAGAATTATTTGTGCCAGATTGTGTAACAACAGCATGGAATTAATAACATCTGGAAATCACACTCTCAACACTGTGCAACATCTTTAAGAGCACTGAAAGTTTATGCAAAGAACCATTTCCTCAAGAATCTAACCTGTGGTGAAGACTTTGCAGTGGAATTTCCCAAACCAAGTTTACCGTAATCTCCATCTCCAAAAGCCCAAACCATTGAGCCATCTGTTGACACAGCCACAGTGTGATTGAGGCCACAGGCAACCTGGGTGAGAGATACAATGTTATTACCACTGCTTTTGCTGACTTACTAACTCAAACATACCAACCACCTCTAAGAAGAAAAACTGTGTTTTAACAATGAACCATCCCTGTAAAACCACTAAAACTTCCACTGCTTATTAGAGTGTCTTAAAGACCCCTAGGACTGAAAAAATACAGCAGTGTTTTATCAACACTTGCCTTCTCTCAGCTCATAGAACCAAAGGCTGGTATTATGGCACACATGTTCCCTGCTTAAGAATTCAAAAAACCTCATTAATTCATGCTTAAAAATGCCTAAATTTTGAAATGTTAAAAACATAGGCAGTTTTGCACAAAGATGATCAAAAGACTCAGGAAAGTAAGTATTTAAAAAATCATGCATACTCAAATTCTGCCACCATAATCAAAATAAAAGCCAAGGTTAAAAACCACAATTGAACACTTAAGTATGCTAAAAACACAGGCCTTAAACTAATATACAATGCTAATTTTAGATAAACCGTGCCTGGCCAATCTGGTAACCTTCCAGCGCTGTCACTCTTTCTGGAAGTTTCTTATTGGAAGTATTTCCAAGCCCCAGTCGACCATAATCACCATTTCCAAATGTAAAAAGTTTGCCATCTGCTGTCACCACAGCTGAGTGCTTGAAGCCACATGACATCTGAAAGTAAAATAAGCATTATTTTTACAGACATTTTATACTTAGAAGTTTATATTGACTATTACATGTACATACGTAATACCTTTCTTGACCCTAAACCATATTCCTTTTTAAAGAGTTAAAATACAGACATTTTAGCATTAATGATTCCTCCAGCAACTCATCTCTTAACTCTCTTCAGTGGCGATGTTATGGAGGGGGACTGGAGGATATTTGTGTGAAGAATTTGCTGTGTGATTATCTAATATAAAGAAACCTCCAGTCAAAAGCAAATATGGTTTTGTGCATTGTTAGTACTTAGGAGGAGGTCTCGGTGACCACTTTCGTAGGTCAAAGTTGCCTGACAAGGATGAAGGGAAACTTATAAATCATGTCAGCATTTTGATCATCTTTAAATTACCCCTTTCTTCCATGTTCTATTTTTAGTCCTCTCCAGTACCAAGTGTCAATTAATATATCTGTGGTATTGACATCCTTTAACTGGAAACAACCACCTTGGTTCATAAAGCCCATAGAATTAAAAAGTTGCCTGTTTTCATGCAATTCTACAGCACTGGGTTCCCAGGCCTGCAGCTGGAAGGAGACAGAAATATTTTGAAACCTGCACAACTTCTTCTCCCTGCAGAGCCTCAATCTGCCTGGGCCTCCGCTGCCTGTCGCTGTTCCCGTGGCCCAGCTTGCCATAGTCCCCATCTCCCCAGCTGAAGACTTCCCCGCTTTCTGTCAAAGCCATGGAATGTCCATCAGACCCACAGGAGGTCACCAGCTGTGTCACAACAAAGCCTGGCAAAGACAAGCGAGAAAACAAAGCTTAGCATCGCTTATAACAAACTCTTACATATTTATCCATGGGTGCTTTGTGGCAGCCAATTAGGTCTGGGGAAAGGAACAAATCACAGTAAGGCTTCTTTTTATAGCAATTCATTTACTTTTAATTCAAATAAAACCTTTGTTTTCTTATGGGGAACGTGCACTTCTCTCCTGCCATTAGTTTTGAAATTAAATGTTCCTAATTTGAGCAGACAGTTTTCCCTGGAGCCTTCTTAAAATTAAAGAATTTTGACATACTATTTAATTCTTAAGGAAATATGAAGATCTTGCTTATTTGTTCAAATTTTAAATTAGAAACTACAATATTTTAACAAGTAAATCTGCAGAAGAGCATCAGCAGAAACAATTATACTAACTACCAAAATGTTTATTTATGCGCCATCACTGGATTCCTCTCAAATACAACAGTTTTACCTTGCAGTGCTGAAATGACAGTTAAGACATGAAGATCATCAGAATTTCCTTGTCCCAGTCGCCCATAGCTCCCCTCACCACAAGCCAAAACTGTGCCATTGGCTTGGATGACAAAAGTACAATTCTGACCACAAACCACCTAGGTTACAAAGACATGAAGGAATGTTAAGAAATTATATGCTAAATGCAGCAATGTTGTAATACTTGCGTTATAGTGTACCATTTCCTTTTAATTTGTTTTCTTTGCAATTATATAGAGACAATATTCCATCAAATCAATGCTATTTCAGAACGCCTAATTACCGCATGTGAAAGCTGTGCAGGCATTTTAAAATCATGCTCATATAAAATAATTCTGTGTTGTCAGATTTCAGTGGCTTCTTGGTTTGAATTTGTTAAATAATTTAAGATTTCCTTTCTAGTGAAACCCATGTTTTGAGATGCTTGGAGTTAATTCAAACAACAAATTGAAAAGACATTTAGAGAGGGATTTTGACAAGCTGTACAAACAACAGACGGCAAATGATGAAATCATGACTGGTTCTAAGTGATCACCTGCTGGGCTTGGGAGAATGAAGGTGCTGCCACTGGGATCATGACATTTCTGCCAGCCTCTGCCAGCTGCCCATGCCGTCCTGCTCCCCACAGGTACACGTCACATTTGCCTCCTAAGTGCCAATCCTAGGGAAGAGCATGAAAGAAGGCTTTAGAACAAGCGCACTTTCAACAGCTTGCCACATTTCCAAAGAATAAAAACCCCTCCAAAACACCCCAAGCCCTCCAAAACATCAACTTTACTGACCTCTGGCCTTGATGTTGCCCAAGACATGATCTGTTCATCCATGCCATTGATCCACTTACTGTTATCCTACACAGCAAAAGCCACATTTACCACATTCAGTGCAAGAGACGCACATTCTTTTTCTGTTATACAATATGTATTTTCCTAAGAACAATATTTAAATTATTCTAAACAAAAATGCATGCAGACTAGCAATGACACTGTTATCCACGACTTGCGATCCAAATCAATGAAAGAAAAACTAAATTCATGATGAAGTAATCTTTTTCTACTTACTGATGCATAGGGTTTTTTGAAGTTTCAATTGCAAACAGTGGCTTGAAATGTTATAAGCTTGCTTATAAAAAATTCGTAATTAAAAATTTCTGTTTTGGTTTACACAACAAGTCATGAAGAAAACTGACACTAGCAAAATAATTTGGTGTGAGAATGTGACAAAATGTTACTCTTAAAATAACATTACAAAGCTCTACATTTCTTCCTATCACACATGAAAACTACTGTCATAGTTTTGGGTTGTTTTGTATTTTAATGTGCAACTGACTTGCACTCATTACACACACACACAGAGCAATCTTAACAGTATATTCTAACCAGTTAATTAAAAAATAAACTTACTGCTAGTGCTTATATTACTAAATATAAATGTTTACAGTTCAGAGATTTCACTGCATCATACTGTGTGCTCAGTAACAGCACACTTGGCTGTTAAGACAACACATCAACTTTTACCATCAGGAGAGTAAGCTCATCCTCCGGAACAGGCTCCAGGTCTGGGACAGTGAAGGACTCTGGGAACTGAGCCCCCTTGGCCAGGGCTTCAGCAGCTTTTATGGTAGTGGAGAAGCACTCAAGCCAGGCCCATTCCGTGGGGTTCCAGGCAGAGGGGTCAGGTGGACAGCTCTGGTGGTGAGGGGGCACGGGGGGGTTACAGAGCAGCTGGTCCAGGTGCAGTCCCACGGCCAGGGATGCCAAGCACTGCATGTAGGGGCTGTGAACCAGCTGGTCCCCACATACGACATGGGGCTGCAGGGCAACAGGGAGGAAAAGGGAACACCCAGTTAGAAACATGCACCAATCACATCAAAATACAAGTCCTTAAAAGCTAGTCCTGTAGAACAGTACCTTCCTCCATGCTTAATCAAAGTTTTTCTAATATTTTAAATATTTTCAAATTAGGGGACTACTAGCTTTGAGAATAGTGAAAGATATTTCAAGTAGAATGTAGGAAAGTCTTTCTGGGTTCTCTGGTGGAAAGACTGAAACCAGCTGAGATCTAAACAGTGAACTCAAGTCAGCCACGAATGCTAACAAACACTTGCATTTCTCATACCTTTTCATAGGCGTACTGCTCCTGCAGCATCACGGGCAGGCGCTCCAGGAATGCGCGCATGCATGGTGCCATGTTCAAGCCCAGAACTCCCTGCTGCTTCAGTGCAGTCCTGCACGTCGCCAGCACGTGATTGGAAGAGATCCACTCTGAAGTGCAGTTCACCACCAACACGTCCTGTTCAACAGCAGTCACATTAGTCACATTAGAAATTAAAAATCCACATAGCAGGATCATTCAGCTCCATTGATTTATCACCAACCATCTTGGTTTCCATAGGGGCCAGAAAACACAGATTCAAACATTTCTGTCTCACCTTTGATCTGTTAGAGCAGGCAGCAACTCCAACCTCAGGGATCCACACTGCAGTCTGGATAGCTCCAGACCCTATCACAACACTCTGCAATACTGAACCGTCCTAGGGAGAGAAGGGGTTGGAGTCAGGCGCAAACAGAGCTACAGTTCTGTTCAAGTGCATACGCATTTCTAAGGGATGATACTCTCACAAGCTTTCAATAACTACCTAAAAACCGAACTGCTTAACCTAAAAGCAGAAACCCCTCATTTTTATCATATTAAGGAGATAATATAACTAAGGATTTAAAAGTGTTTAATAATCCACATTATTCAGCGCTTTAAATTAGAGTCCTCAACATAAGAGAATACTGTTCTTAACTATAACAAAAGTGGCTCGTTCTGCAAAGCCTAATTAACATGACCAACCCTACAGAATCAATCAATACTGAACCATAAATATAAAGTACTTCAATGCTAAGTACAATTTCAATTCATATTTTATTATTTATGATATTATAACACTATTTTACACCACACTTTCTCTAATGTATCTGACATGTGGTGAGGTGGAAGTTGGTCTGATACCTTGACCAGTTCAGACACTCTTACTAAGAATGAGAATCAAGTAACACCAAAGATGATCTTACCCTTAAGGACCAGATATTCATGAGGCCACCAAGGCCCCCAGACACTAATGCCAGTCCATCAGGACTGAAAGCAACAGTGCGGACAGGAGTGATGTGTCCTCTCAGCTGGAACACACACTTCACTTCTACTGCTTTCCTGTATCCATCCTGCAAGCAATCACAAATTTATGGAATACTGCACTACTTCCAGGAAATGGAGTAGCATGACATGTGTGTTCTGCAATAAATACTGATCATCCACACACACAGCAAAGTTCCACTAAGTAATTTAAAAACACCCAGGCCCATGACAATATTTTATAGATAACTTGATCACATTATCAGCTTTCGCTCCCTTACAAAATGCCATCAACATCAAAGACCACATTACAATTTATGTAGGTGAAAATAATCTTCACTCTTTATCTACAAAAAACTTTGAACTCTCACTAAATTTTAGGATAAACTGATCAACTCCTAAAGAAAACAAAACAGACCAAAATATAATCTTCAGCCTTTATCTTAAATAAATTTTTCAATTTCCTGTTCTGAAACTGCCTACACATACAAAAATGCAATGTAAACTTTTTTAGCAAATTTCTTCTCTCAGGAAACTTTGAGATTCAAGTAACTCATTCATATTCTTCTCCTCTTTCAACTTCACAATGAGCAAAGAGAATTTCTTACACAGCAAGTTTCGTCCTTTTACCTTGGCACTTGTTTCTTGCTCCCACCATCCTTCCGAGCAAGCTGAGCTGGATGGCAATGTGATTATTATGTCCTGGGGAACAGTCCAGACACACACCAAACCATTGTGGCATCCCCTAAAGCATGTCGAGTGACATTAGAAAAACAAAATAAAGATATTAACTAACAAAATATCAGGGGTCTGGTATTAACTTATACACCAGTAGTCTTCATGACCTTCCTATAAAACCACATTGCATCAATCAATCTAAAGTAGAAGGGCCTGTTCTCAATGGGTAAATGCATTTTTTCCTATTCTTCACACACTGTAGCTTTTCCAATTCTACTAACAACATATTCTCAGAAAAAAAATTTGGATGAAGCAAAAAAATTCCAGGCAGGACTAGCACCCACAGGTCAAAACAACTGGTAACACAACCTGGATCACTCTTTTTTATTGAATTCTGGAACTTCACGGATCTCATGACAAGGATCTCATTACTGAAGGAATATTATTTTTAAAAAAACAAACCCTCTTCTTTGCTACTGACACTACAGACTGGCAGAAAACTCCTGCAAAAGAACTACAGAAACAACAACAAAACAATGACTTACGTAGCTAACAGAAGCTGGGCCTTGGGTCCTTTCCCTGGGAGAGCACACCAGGCAATGCCATTCACCAGGGCTGGGTGGGACAGGGAGTGCAGGCACCTCCAGCACCCTCCCAGACACCCCCAGAGCTTCACTGTTTCCTCTTTGGCACAGGTCAGTAGAATCTTACCAGTTGGATCCCACTTCATACTAACAACCGTATCCTGTTGGATTTAAAAATATGAAAAGTTGGTATGAAGTAACATAGCAATGAGAAGGACATTTAACTCTCAGAGCTAATGTAACTTAATTACTAATAACAAAAGTATTTTCTTCTCATATAAATCACAGATAGTGAGTTGCAATTATAAAGTCATAATGCTACATTTCAGAACTATCAAATTTAAAAGACTTCAAAAAGTTTGCTGAAAGAAACTAAATGGGAAACATAGAAAAAGATGTTTTCTTTTTACTGCAAACCCTTCTTGATTATTTTTCTCCAGAAATAGCTTTGAGTCTGAGGTAGGAGAGAAAGACAGTCCACAGCAAGAAGGCAAGTACAGATTTATTGCCATAGTGTGGGACTGCCCTGCTTCACACAACTAGAGCAGCTCTTGGAAGCAATCAAGACGCTCTTACTATGCCTACATTTGAGGAATTCTGCTCTTAGCCTAACCAATAATTAATGGACTGTTAATAACTCATTATTACGTTCTGGCCAAGCAAAGGTTCTAAACCTTTGCAACTGCATATTAAGAAAAACACCTTTTGCTTTGCACAGGAAGCTAAACAAAAACCTGTGACATAATCAAAATTGAAATTTATTATGAGTACTCTTACCAAGTAGAACAATTAGTCTTTTAAATCCAGTCAATGCACAGCTGTGTGCTTAATTCACTTCCGTCACTGTACGTACATACACTTCACAGTCTCTGATAGCAAAGAGGGTATCAAGTTTATCTTTCCTTTTTTTTTATATTTGGTAGACTGTTCCTCTAGAGTTTAACATTATGTTAATATGTGTATCAGAAATAGGTGTGAATTTTTAAAATAACATGCACTTGTCTTTATAAATAGCTTTCAAATGGAGAGAACAGCTTAAACAGATTTTACCTACAAATAAAATTTTTACCTACAAAAAGTTTACATTAGTCTAAGAAAGACCAGCTCTACCTTATGTGCATCAATGAGAATGACTCCTCCTTTCTCAGTTGGTTCCTTTGTTCCTAGGAGCAATTTTCCATCTGAATAGCCAACAGCAAATGGTCTGTCTTCACTGAACCAGGCCAGGCATGTGACAGACACTGCATGAACAGACAACACAAACATTCATTAAACTAAACTGAACTTCACTCCTAACCAAAGAGGCTTTTGCAGTGAAGTTGTCTAAACGATGAAGTGCATAACAACTGTCCACCACCTCAAGGTCACTTAACATATTCCGGTCTGAAAATTTTCCTGAACTCATATGATAAAGATAAAACTGAGTGTCACTAATGACAGCTGTTGAGATTATTTTGCACTAGTTTTCTCATTCTCCTTTTTATGAAAATAATTGTATTTATATTCCTGGTATAGTGAAAAGAACTATACCAGGTAAAAGAAAAAGGGCAGACTGAATCTTACACATGTATCTGAGATAGGCTTCTAAAAAGTGCTCTGAAAACAACTTGCCTCCCCTAGCAAGTGTATATTGCTTCATTTGATTCTGACAAAAAATATCTGTAGGCTTACTGAAGAAGTCAGATGCAAAACCACACAATACTATCAAAAATCTGCTACTTGACGTCCTTTGGGACTGAAACTATAAAGGAAAAATGGCAATCATTGAGGAATTCAAATGACACTCTGCAGGCCATCTGCAGACAGAGCAGACACTGCAGGGGATCTTTACTGTTTGTCCACAATAACAAGGAATGGCAGGATTTTACCAGATCACTACACACTGTTTGCCTCTGCTGTGGGGGAATCAGGGTGCAGATAAAGATCCCAAAGACTCTTCTCCTCCCATGAACCAGAAATCATATCCCACGAACAATAACCAAAAATTATTATATACTTTCTTAACGAAAAGTGTGTGTGTGTGTGTGTTTTCACAATTTTAATTTCAAGCACTGACGCAGTCTCCTACCATCCTTTCTGTAGCAGTGCTCCAGTTCCAGCCGGTGCATGGCTGAAATATCCACAACTTCAATAAGAGCCAGAGATCCATCCATGCGCCCAATTAACAACAATTCTGGAGCATCTCCTGTCCATGCTGCAGCTGGCCCTTCTTCTGGCCAGGCTAGAGCAGATACCCAGTGAGACTGAAGATCTAATAAGCCTTTTCCTCCTAGGAGATCAAAAAGTCTGTTAAAACTACTTCATCTTCATAAAGAAAAGAAAACAATAATACTTTCCATGGGGGGGGAAAAAAAAAATCAAGAGATCTTATTGAGAGCTAGGACATACTACAAATTCACCTAAGTTACAAGAAAACAAAGTAATGGTTCACTAATCTATGCAGACACAAAATCTAGGCAACAAATCTAAATTATCATTCAATTTAGGTAGTTTTGTTAAGGAAGGAAGCTGAATTCTTCAGTACTCAGTAAATTTATACTTTTCTTGGGGACTATCTACTACCACAAGCACAGTAACTGGTGACTTTTGTAAGTGCAAAGCAACAGAATGAAGTTTACAAATTACAGGGATTAAAAGTCTTCCTCTCAAAGATGTGTATCACATATCCACTTGGGGTTAGTGCCTTTCTCAAATTAAACATGTTCACAAGACACTGTGGGAGATGGCAGGCATTTAAACTGGACAGTTAAACACTGGAGTAAACAAAGGTGCAGTGACTTGGCAGCTCCCCATATTTCTATATGCTGGAACAGGAAGTGCCCACTGGCAGTTCAGGACATACCATTGACTTGCCAGATGTTCACCATCTTTTCTGTAGCTCCAGCCAGGTACTTGCCACTGATGCTCCAACAGACAAGAGATAAACTAAGGTCACTGGGTGACCCCAGACCTTCTTCAGAGTCACCCTCTCTGTAACAGAATAAAGAATGAAATTAAGAGGGCATTTCCTTTAAGCAGACAGGAAAGCCTAGAACTAATAAAACATCTGTGCTAGAACCTCGAGTCCTGACATTGCAGCAGATTTACATAAAACGTTTTTCTGCTCACAGTACTACATTCCCTCTAAAACCACTTCAAATTACAGAATGAGATACTACTTATTTCCCAGAAGTTTCAAATTAGGTTTCAAATGGAAACTCTTTACCTTTACCTCTTTAATCTCAAATTTAACATGTTCAGCAATGGCAACATTTTTTGGGAAATCATGAAATGAAACAGCAGCATGGACAAGAAATAAAAGAGGCACGTCTTACTATCAATTTTACTTTAAACTCTTCCTCCTGTTACAATCTTGTTACATTATTTTAAAATTCCATGTTAAAGTCTGCTTTGCCTAACTGTAACAGGGCCGCAGATACCTTCAACTGCCCTTTAGATCATACACAACAACCACATTTTTTACTGCTTTTAGTACCAGAACAATGAAGGATATGATACTGTTATATCATTTTGGTTGTTTCTTTTAAGGTCACATCTAACACCAGCAAGCAAACAAGAAGTAAGCCAACCACTACAAAATTGTCGCAGAACAACCTAGTAGTTCACTATTGCATCGTCAATCTTCCAAGTTCAACTATGCTTCACTAAAGAATTAGATTTTAATCTTTCCTTTTGCTTTCTTCTTTTCTGGACACACCCAAATGACAAAAAAAGTACTTCCAAGACACTCATGTAGAATTACATTTAGTTCCCGTATCTCAGAAGTCAGAATTCTTTTTTCACACTTGAATCAATGACTTGCAATAATCATGTCATATGCTGGAGCTGTCCACTGGAACCCAGTGAAGGGATACTCACTTTTCTGCTACGTTGTTGTGGTATGTTTTTATTTCCTCTATTTGGTATGTTTTGCTGTTTGATTTGTGGTTTTGAAGTCTCTCTGTATTTTCCTTCCCCTGCTCCTGGAGTGGCACAGGTAGCCCATTTTGTACCTTATGTTGCTAAATTTAGTCTCGCTCCCTCATTGTTATTCAGCTTGGTTAACTGTCAGTCCTTCCGTTTGTTGCCTGGGCACTCCCTGCCAAGTTGTCAATCCCTTCTGTCCCTATCATCTTCCTCAAGAACCTCCCCTGCTCCTCCCCTCCTCGGATATCAATCCTTCCCCAAGCCTGCCTTTTCCTCCAGAACCTCCCCTGTCAGTTTTGTATCCTTTGAAACCTCATTGGTTTATTTAAGCCTTTCCCCGCCCTTAAGATCCTGCACCGATTTACAGATTGTATTTCCCCGCCTTGTGTTCCACCCCCCACTTCCCTGATTGGTTAAAAAATTGTATCCTCCCCCGGGACCACCCCTGTTTATAAGTTAGTGTCTGCCCTTGGTTCAGGGTCTTGGAACCTCGGACGGGGCCGGGGGGGTTTGTCGCCAAATAAAGCCACTCCTGTTCCGACCCCAAGACCCGTGCTGCTGCCTCTTTGTTCATCTGCGTCAAACCTCCGCTGGCAGCTGGAATTCTGCGGGGTCTGCAAGGGGGATCTGTCGCGCCCCTGTTGTCATCGCCAGGCTGGGGACAATAGCACCCCAACGCCGCAGCACTACATGACAATCCCATACCATTTTTATTTTACCCATGTCTCCTTCTATCAATTAATTAAGGATATTTTTAAACAGCACTGACATGATCTCTTTATAGAGACTCTTACCAGGTTGACATTTAAGTTGTTTTCAGTTTTAACCTATTTATTTTGCATGCCACAAACACAGCAACAGAAAACAAATGAGAGATTTTAAGAGCAGGGGATAATGATAACAGCCAATCCTGCAGTATTTTACACAATTACAGCTTAAATGAAATATCTGGCTGTTGAAAAGGATCGACTTACAGCTTGTTGAGCACACAGGTCTGTTGCAGTGAATATTGCTTCTTTGTCACATTCCACACTCTGATGGTGCCATCATTCCCACTTGTTGCCAAAAGTCCCTTTTTATGGCACCAAACACATGTCATGACCTACAAATACCAAAACAACCATGGCAAAACTGGAATTTACAACTTGGGTATGTTTGCTCATTTAATATTAAGCAAACACCAGTGAGACAGTGATTGAAACACCCTGTAACAAACCAAACTAGATTTATTTTTCTACTTTTACAGCATTATTTACTGCAATTAAGCAGGCTTGATAGGGATGCCACATTTCATACAGCCCCGTGCTCCACTGGCCGCTATTGCACAGAATATTGCACAAATATTTTGTTATATTATGACAGAAAAAATAATGCAAATTAAGATCTAAGGAAATATTCAGAGTGATTCTGCTGACTTTATATATCATGACAACATTTTCATGACCCTCTTAACTGAAGCCTCAAAGAAGCTGAACGTTTTTGTGCATCAGAGGTGCAACAACCTACATCAAGCAACAACTTTATCTCCAAAAAATTACTTCCTGTGGGAAATCATTTCAGTCAGTGTAATTGTAAAACAATACTATCTTCCTTCTTCTGTGCTCTGCCAAAGAGAGCAGGGCAGCGGGTGCAGTGAGGACGCCATGCTTACCCTGTTCTGGTGAGCCTCGAGCTTGATAAAGGAGCACTTGCGCAGGTCTCCGCCCATGTCAGCGAGGGTCTGTGGCGCGCTCTGGTTGTCGCGGTCATGCGCGGCCAGCGTGCGCACCAGCTGCTGCGCCGCCCACTGCCGGTGCTGCGACGACAGGCGCGACGACAGGCAGCATGCGGCCAGCGCATTCGCCAGCTCCAGAGGGCCTACAGCAGAGGGATCATAGCAAGGATGGGCATACAAATGGGCAATTAAACCTGCTTAGACAAAACAGTGAGATGATGCCTACATGAGTGAACACAGCAACAGCCAGCATTTCCAGAAAGAGATTAACAAGCATCTTAACACAATGTTGCAATCACATGAACTACAGTAAAAAGAAGAACAGAATTCCAAATAGCCTTATTCCCATGATATGAAAATGGTTGGTCAAAGAGCGAGTGCTTTCTAAACAGGAAAAGCCTCCTCTGACAGAGACCTGCCACTGTCACTCCCTGTCCTTCCCTCTCTATCCCAGCACCACCCTGGGCAGGGCAGGGGGGCACAGCTGTTGCTTTGTGGCTCCCTGACCTCTCAGAGGACAGGCAGCACAAATTTCTGCCTCAGACACAGGACAGCACTTGGGTAGTGGTAATCAGCTGTTACCTTCCTTAATTTCATCAGGAGGCACGACCAGGCTCAATGCCTCAGCTCTACGGCTTTGAATACACACAAGTTCAGACTATATTTTGAAGTGGTGAAAGATGCAATTACAGAATAAGACCATATTTCTAAGTAAAATGTTTATCATAAACCACAACATTCCTTTGATCAAAGCAAGTTCTGTCCATTTTTAAAAGTGTATCTATTTATACATTATTCTAGCAAGTCTCTCCCTTACATACAAATGAAGAACTGAAGATCTAATGATTAATATTTAAAAACAAAGCTGTGTCATACCTTTCTTTTCAATTTCAGCTTTATCATAGTTTGGCCTCAGTTTGGCCCCTTTGTCGGCCAACAATGCTACTAGTGCTTGAGTAACCACAAAATTTGGAGATGTGACAAGCTTGTTTTCTTCTGCAATTCCTCTTAAAAAACTTGGTAAAAATTTTCTCTGAATAGGATCATCAACTGTTGTCAAGTTCACACCAGTTGCTGCAGAAATCAAATTCTGAAAAGAAATAATTGATGATAAATAATCAGAACAAACAGAACTATCAAATTTAGAAACACTTTCAGTTGCATAAATTGCACTGAGTTTTACAGTTTATTTTTCTGTTCTCTGCATAGAATTGATTCAATTAAAAAACCAAAACCTTAACAGAAAACCCTATGAACAGAAAAAGCACATGCATTTTCCCCACCTGAAAAGAATACTCAGCAAAGACACATAAAATTATTTCATTTTTCCCAACAATCAAACATACCCCTGGTGTAAAGCCATAAAAAAGGACTCTAAGGAGATCCTCAAAGTGAGAGCAGTCTCACCCCAGCTGAAAAGGTAAAAGCACAAGTAACCATAGTAGTCTCAAGTAAGTACTGAAGTCCTACCTGTGTACATAACTGCACCAGCAGCTTTGCAGCACTGGGAGTGTTTGATGCCAAGCAGCCAACTGCAGTGCTCAGGTAGGCAAGGCAAGAGATGGGCTTGCTGGTTTTGCTGTGGATGCCCCTGGATCTCTCCGTGGAGCTGGACACCGTGGATGGGCTTGTGGACAGGCCTGCCCTTCCCGCTGCCGCCAGGCACATCAAACGAACCAAAGTGCGGATGTCTGTCAATCCCAGGGATTCAAGGCCAGCTGCCAGGCTACAACTGGAACCACTGTGGAAATGGATATAAAACCCCTTGGTTCAAAAGAACAAAATCAACAGAACTTTTTCTCTTAGCAGTATTATGTAAGTACAAACATGAGAATGGCTTCCCCAATTAGTTTGTAATTGCATCGTTATCAAACAGAACTGGGTAACTGGTTACAAAAGGAAAGGTGGAAGTGTTGCCAAAGATGCCACGAACCTGACAGACAGAAGTGAGAGTGCTCTCATAACCATTGTTCTTGCCAGGAGCACTTGGGCAGCAGCTGTCACTCTTCTGAGAGCCATGACACGGTCATGTGGATTTACCAGGGCAGCTGCTTGTTCTCCTAAGGTTATCCTGCCAGAAGAACTCTTTTCTATTGAGCCGTGACAACCTTGGAAATAATGATGATTTGCATTAGTGTTTAAAGAAAAACAAAACATTATTATACAGTAATAAGAACAGAAGCAAAGTCGGCCTAAGTCACTCATTTTTCAGTATTTCATACATACAGAGCTACAATAATAATTACTGAGAGGAAAATACACTCTGTAATTTAATTATTCCTTTTTTTCAAAGAGACATGAACACAATCTGATGTACTCAATCTTAATTCCTCTGATTCCCTTTTTCATCAGAGGGGACTATTCTTATGTCCCAACTTAAACCCATTCATTGAGTTCTGCAAAACATGTTACTGGCATCTACTGTTTGACTACGGTCACAAGTTTCACTGGCAAAATTCAATCCTTCTGTCAATTCATAAAGCCTCACACTCCTCTCTGTAATTTCCCTATAATAAAAGGACAATTCAGAGCCGGTCTGCACTTCCTCATGGTGGCAGCCAGGAAATACTGTCAGGATGTTCCTGCCTTGCCTCTAGAAAAGCCCCACTAAAACGGGGAGGAGGTGGTGATAGTTGTTATCATTATTGTTGTTGCTGCTGCTGTTATTATTATCATTCTTTCTTTAATTGAAATGGATTTCAAATGTACCTATTTGCATCAGTGTTTCTTCCATACTGTTGGTGGCTGTCACCATTGCAACTGAAGCACCCAGAGGGTCACTGTCAGGGAACTGAACGGGTTCAGGTACAATGCGTCGATCATTTAACCCAAGAGGCCCAGCCAACAGTTCAAACTCCTCTTCTCCTGTCAGCTTTTCATCTTCATCCACATCTAACATGTCCCAGTCTTCTAGAATTGGATAAAAATAATTAGACTTGGTTACAAAAGCTCAAATATTAAATTATTTCAGTTAATTAAAAAAAAAAAACCAAAACAGCAGATGATATGAAATGTGTATTGTAATCTACAGCACACCAGAATTAAAAAGTCAGCTTCTGATGTTGACATAGACACAACAAAGTAAATCAGAAAAACAAAATCATGTTCCTGGCCCTCTCTATTCAACTTGACCTTTATACTGCACAAAAGTTTTATGGAAGATTCTCTGAAGTATCAAACTAGCTACTCTTTAAAAACACATTAGGGGTCATCACATACAACACAAGACAGCTCCAAAACCTAGGGTACAGTGAAAAGTGCAGATGTTCAGTTATGCTTTAAATCATAGTAACAAGTGCACATTTCAAAGGACTGAATGGTAAAGACAGATGTTAGAAATTTCTGGTCTTCATGTTTATCAAAAAAGCATGCATTAGCTCATTGGTTATAACTGAACCCCCAGGCTTCTGCTTTTCATTCCCAGGGAATTAAAAAAAACCCAACAACAAAGAAAAACCACTTCAACTGCAACTTAGTGAGACACTTCCTTCACTTGCCAACCATTTACACTTACTGATCTCCCTGCTCCGTCTCACTCCACACACAGTAGAATCAGAACACCTTTGACCTACAGCAGACAGACTTGCCCTAAGTACTGCACCACTCATTTAGTCTCAAATAGACAAATGTGGTTAATCACACAATTGTGATCACAGGAGTTACAGAATGGACCAGAATCATACAACCAACTGGGAAAGATTTTCTACACACATCAGAAATAATCTGTTTAAAATGAAAGCCACCCTCAGGATGCTCTCAGCTTGGACAAAGGGAGAAAAATTATGAACAAGACTAATGGCAGACTTTTGGGACACTAACTTACACTAATTAATTCCTCCGACAAAGAGAGCTGAAGAAATATATTTGAACATAAGATTTTGTATGTGCAGTTCTGAATGTAACATCTCCTCACAAGACCTTATCAACCCCAAGTTAGGTGTCCGCCCTTTCAGCCGCTTACAGTGGAAAGACAGGGGAAAGAATTCACTGATTTTGTGTTCTGATTTGAAGTAAATAAATCCCCAAAACGAGAATACTATATCTAACTGGAAGAGATTTTAAAATATACCTTCAGGTTTATTTGCATGAAAGTACCTCTTAGAAAAAACAAAACCCTGTGCAACTTAAAAACATACCTTCATAGACACTGTCTTGTTTACCTATTAGATCAGGAGCCTGGCCTTTGTACCTGTATGAAAAAATAACAAAGAAAGTTACTGAGTAGCTCTAATATTTTATAAATATGCATAAAAATTTTAAATTTGGTTCCTTTTTTAGTCTAACTTTACTGTTAGATCTACATGTATTTATGAATGATTCCAGAAAAGCCTAGTAACAGAGAAACAGATAAAACGGCTTCTGAAAGTGTGTGTGGAGGGGGGAAGCATTTTGCAGTACTAATGTATAAAAAGCCCAAAGAAAAAATACTGGAATTGTCAGACAAAATTGATTAAGATGTTTCAAAAGTCACTAAGAAGGAGGCAACATCCCAAGAAATTATTCCTTGTTCTTAATTTAGAAAACAGAAATATCAAAGCAACCTTTTTTTTTTCTAAATTTGCATTTGTCAAATACAGAGAATTATTTTAAGTATCAGAAAATCCTGCTAGGAATTCTTCGCTCTTAAATCAAATCCCTAAAATGCTGATGGCTTGTAACCATGTTTAGTTTCCTTTCTTTATCCACTGTCTCCTATTTCTGTACCTTTCCGAGGCTGATATTTTAGATTTGCTCTTGAGGGCCAGGTATTTCTCTCTGCAGATTCCACACAGGAGGTAGTAGGGGTTCCCACTGCCACACTCCCCCCCGAACCAGCCGTCCACATAGGAGCCATTGCTGCGGTAGCCCTGGCGGTTGGCACTGCGCCCGCAGCCAGGGTGGTTCCTCTTCATGTGCTGGTTGAAGCTGACCACGCTGGATTCACACAGCTCACAAACCACAACTTCTTCTCTATCTTCGGATTCACAGACATGCTGCACAGCAAGATTTTCACACGTTATTTGTACAAAATAAGTGTCTGCACCTTAGACATAAAACATGCCAATATCCTTAGGTGGGTGTCCCTGCACATTTCTGTCACTGAGTGATATTTATATGGCTGACTTGTACAAAAGCAAAGCAGAAGCATACAACTTATGACATAATGAAGACCATCTCAGAATAAGAAAAACATTTGGAAGTAAAGTTTCGGAGGAGCTAATTTCCTATTTCATGTTAGATTGACTCAAGAACTCTTGACAGTGTAACTTTTCATTCGTAACACTGTCACATTCAACACTGTCTGTATCTGGTTCTCCTCAGAACTTGTCTGAAACTAGAGCTAAGAAGGAAAAAATACTTTTTCGCTTTCAGACAACCAGATTTTACATTTACTGGGCAACAAGAATTACCATTTGTGTCAGTAAATATCAAGGTTTTATCTCAATGTGAAGTCCATTTTTCATAATTACACTTCTGTCCTAAGTCAGTAATTTCATTGAGATGTTTCAGTGACACAAGTGCTCTGAAAAATTCAATATGCATCCTGCAACTTGCTTCCATATCAAAGCTAAGTAGCATCATAACTATGAGATGAAAAGCTGAGTCTTATGGGTTGATTGTCTAATCTGACATGGATAACCCAAAGATTAACAAAGTGCTGTTATTATCTTTGTTTTCCACCTCAATAGTTTATTTAGTGCTCTACGTAAAAATTCAGTGAGGACTGCCACCACATTCTTTCCAGAGAATGGACTATATGACACAAGAAAAACTGACTGAAGTGCAAATTATATTGCTAGAGATTAGATACTATTAGCAGTAGCAGGAGAAGAAACATTTATAACTGCGCTTGTCATCTCACATAGCTAAACCACCTAGGAACACCTACTTGATTTCTAATTGGTATTATCAGAACAACTATATGAGTTCTGTTCTCATCTTTCAGGGGAGGGAGGAGAAAACTACATGTGGATGTGCGGAGCAAGAAACACAAGAAATCACCATTCTTAATCTAGAAGTGATGCTACAGAACACAAGATAATTTTAAGCACTGCTGGCACTTAGTAAAATACTTTCAAAGAGGCTCTAAACATACACATTACTTTAAACTTGAAAATATAAGCATGCAAAAAGCAGTAAGTTAAAGCAGCCCCTGCTGCAGTCACACACACCCAGGTAGGCCAATCCAGTACCTCTGGGATCCACATTCCCAGAATATCATTATCACTAGCCAGGTCTTGCCCAAACATAGCTTCCATTGCTTCATCATCAAGGTCAATCTCCAACTCCTCATCCAAGTTGAAGTCATACAATGCCCCTGGATCTTGCTGCAAGGAGATCCCTTCCCTGCGGCTCTGGTTCCTGTGGGCCTGCACTGAGCGGTACAATCCCGCTCAAGGTGGGAAAAGAGAGAAACAGGAAAGCAGGACTTTTATTTTCCATGGCAGAGAACTGGCTGTACTTTCAATTTCCTTTTTGTTTTAACTCTTCTGCTAAACAATCTATTTATCACCACATAAAACTCTTAAATATACATTGGCACACATATGAGAAGGTGTTTTCTAAATGTCATGCAAAGTCCCAGTCCCCTTCCTATTCATTTCCTGGATAAGCAAAGCCCTTGGAATTCTTTCAGTCCCTTACCAGCACGTGCCAGCAATGTTCGGGCAGCTAAATCAAATTTGTGCCTCCGTGTGACAGCTGACCGACTTCGAGAAGGAGGGCCACTTGCTGCAGCTGCATTATCCACATGATCCAGATTATCAGGGCTACAGGAATTTGGAATTCAGGTCAATTAAACCAAGTTTTAAACAACCACATACAGTAACTAAGTCATATTTATTAGTATTTTTTCCTTTCTTTAATGTAAGAAAAAAAAGGAATTCAAGAATCTTCAGTTTCAAGGAGCACGTATATACTGTTTTGACTGTAAGAGTTACCTCAAACAAATCAGATGCAGCAAAATCAACACCTATTTGATCTTCCAGAGGGCCTAAGCACAGCAGAAATTTTGAGAGAGCACTCATTTTATACTAGGTTAATTAGTAGCTTGAATAGTTAATTAATCAGCTTGAATTAGTTTTCTCTCCTCTTTTGAAGAAATAAAATCATCTCTGTTGTTGCTGGCTGAGTCAATTTGCCTTTGGCCTAACACGTGAATTTGGCAAAACATTAATTTAATGGAATTTTGCTTTATTACTTGGTCTTTTAGTTAAAATACAACTATCAGCCCTCATTTTTTTCCATTCTTTTCTTTTTTTGTTGTGAAGAAAACATGTTCAGTTACATTCTTCCCCAGTTCTGCATGCAAACAGTACAGGAAAATAAATGCACCATGTACACCTAATTTAATTGCATCTTTGCTTCTGCTCATGCTGGAACAAAATTCAAAAGCTGCACTACAAAGTAACTCTGTCAGCAACAGTTAATTTGTGAGATTTCCAGTTTCAGAAACAGATTACAAGCCATTACAAGAAAATTCTTCTACCTCTCACTAAAGCCTTCCTCCATTTCAGGGGCATCAGCAGAAGGGATATCACCTGGAGACTGCAAATAGCAATGATCCCCAGATTTCCCACCACTGCCAGAGACGACTGTTCCATGCTGTGACTCTACAGTCCCCTCTGACTGAGGCTCTTCATCATCTTCATTTCCAGGGTGCTCTATCATCCACATGGCCAGCACTGTGATGTTCTGTGCATCTGCTTCTCCTCTGGCACCTGAAAGCAGGAAAACCACACTTTGGAACTGTATTTTACCACTGATGGTTCTAAAAAAAAAAAACCAATCTGTTTTTCCACAGAAATGGTTATAACACTTAAAAATTAAGTATTCTACCGGAAAACAAGTGTTTCATGTGTATCCAATCTTTCAGTTAAACTGGTATTATAGCTATAGATTACCTGTAGCTTCCATAGCTTTTGCAATTTGCCTGAGGGAGAACCCCATTTCTAGCAAGGGAACAGCAATGGCAGGAGGAGGAGGGGATGTCGAAAGTCGGCTGCTTGGATCAGACAAAGCTTAAAAGACAGAAAATGGTAACTGTAAAGCACATAAATCTTTCTCTAGTGTTACTTTATTACATCTTACTTTGATATATCAGCTTGAACTAAAGAAATAATTACTCCCAACTTTTCTCTCAATTACTTTCTACAAAATAAGGTATTTTCTGTAACAAAACCAAATGGAGTTCATTCTTCTTTGTAACATAGATTATGTTGACTGACTCTGTTTGTTCAAGTAGGATACTGATGATATGCAAAGAACTATTTCAGCAATTTCTATTGTTTTCATTTTGAACTGTATCAAATTATCTATTTGATCCACATTTAGGTAGCCTAGATGAAGTTATCCTTGTCCAAATCAGAGATTCCCGAATTGTGAGATCATTATACGTTCCTCTTTAGGTACAGAAAAAGACCTCAGCTGAACTCAGAACGTATCTGAAAAACCTCTTCGTGGATGATGGCTGTGTTTCTGTGCAGAGTCATTCAAGGGACTCTAAAGAGGTCAGTTACTGCCCCAAACACCCTCATTCTTTCTGACTTGCCATAAAAATGATGTCTAATCAGTGAAGACAAAAATGCACTAACAAACAAACACTGTCGTAAAGACACTATTGCAACTAGAAGCAAGTCATCTCATCATTAAATCAAAAGGAAAAAAAAAAGACATGAAACTGAGGAGATCAGTTGCTGTGCAACACATGAACCACTAAACACCCCAATTAGTAGCCCAGATATAACGGCAAGAATAAAAAGTACAGGTGAATGCACCATAAAATACATCCATTCTTGTTTTCTGTGTGGTATGTGATCTAACAAAAGCTAGAAAACTACTGCACTTACCAGCAGCACACAACCAAGTAAACAAGCCCAAATCAGATGAACATTTTGAAGCAGTTACCAATTATGCTTCATTATTGGTTTTGAATCCAATCCACAGCTTTTAAAAACTCATTTCGTTTGCTTGATAAAACCTACAGCTATATAATCTGTATCTTTTTTTCCCCAAGATAGTGACTAAAAGGTTTTCAACAATGCTTAGCATGTTTGCCTTACGAAGAACCTCTGTTGGGTTTCCATCTCTTAAAACACAGGCCCTGGGCTCCTGTGACTTTCCTAACTTGTACCCATTTCTACTCCACTGACAAGTTTACCTGTGCGATTGGCAGGCCTTGCAGACTGGGAATCCGGAGAGGTCAAACTTTGTCTCCTTCCAACTTCATCTGAAGGAGATGTTGGTAAGGAAGATATTGGAGGAGTCTGAGCACGTCGTGCTGGAAGTACAGTTGTAGTAGGATAACTGGAGAACATTTGCCTTGAAAAAAGAATAATATACATTTATGTTGAACAGAACTGTGCTGAAAAAGGTCTGACACAAGAAGTACATCCAATTGGAGTGCACTTGGCAAATCCTACTTGATGCAATTGAGTCTAGTAAGGGTAAGACAGAATACACTGAGACAACAGCCCATTCCCACCAACTTTATCTCTACAGTTAAATTCTAAGCATGACATTAAAAAAAAACCCTCAGAGACCAGGAAGTCTCCTAGGAGATAAAATATAAATAAACACTTTTCCCATTTCCATGGTTTGTTCAGAACTCAGGCTGACTAATAAATTAAGGATGACTTCCTACAGCAGGTATTTGATGTTCACTGCTGTAGTATGAAGACATTGTTCTGGCTTTTATCAAAAGATGTCAGCAAAACTTCTATGAATTAATAAACTTAGAAAAGTATTCTATGCAAGGTAAAGCAGATTTCCTTCAACAGCACAAACTGCCTCTGCAAATTCAGTACTTTATCTTCCATTTCAGTATGTCAGGGTAAGCTGAAAGAACATCTTAGCTTTACAGGATGTTACCTACCAAGATCTATTCTGGTTTGAGAATCAAATGTACACTAAAAATGAATTTCAGAGATTTGTAATTTAAACTATACCAAATAAACATGAGAATTGAAGAACAACTTAAGGAGAACATTTTCGCCTTCCTAAAGAATTCAGATATTACATTTATAAACAGTGTATAGCAAAAGCTTAACAGCTTTCTAATAAAATACGCATACCCTGCAAGACAAGGTAACATTTAAACTGTGTCCCTCTGCAGGAGCAGTTCTTGGCAGCATTTTTAAGGGCTTAGGCAGCTAAAGACTTATATTCTATATAAACCATGCAACTGGTTCCCTACACCCACAGAATCATACATGCTAAAAGGATATTTTACCTCAGCAGACTGAGAGGCATAACACCAGGTGATTCTGACGCTGGAACGGTTTCTGTATCAGTTACTGGCGTAGTAGCAGTGGTGGTATCCTCCAGAGAGCTGCTCATGAAAGATGTAGTGCTAGAAGCAGAAGGGCTGGTTGTAACTGGTGTTTGGGCTTGCTGAGACTGATCACCTTCTTCTACTTGTTGCTCCACTTCTGCAACAGAAAAGTGAGGATGTTATAGCAACACTAATGTAATTGTGCAGATCAAAACAGTACCCATGGCTAAACTTTCAAGAATAACTATTGTTATTTAGAATTCATGCCAGAAAAAGAAAGGGGTGTGCAGATTCTGCCACTAACTCATGGACTTGAGTAAAGAAATCAGTCCAGGAGCTCTTGCTGTTCTCACAGCGATACAAGGTAAATAGCAAACAAACCATTTACTTATGCGAAAGTTTATGATATTCAGATTTATGGTTGTAACAGCCTGGATTATTCTCAAAACAGACAAAAGGGGAAGAGGTCTTTGATAAAAGTACAGCTGATTAACTATAAACCTATTTTTAACTCAGCTGTGCAAGTAGCATTTTTAAGGGGTTTTTATTGTTGGTTTAGAAGAAGTGCAAATCCTTCAGACAAGTATACACAGCACTGATCATTTTTAGAAATATCAAAGACATTAAAAACTCTTATTTCTGGTTGATATGCACTCACTTTTTATTAAGATAAGGAATTAGGAAAAAGGCAAAAAAGTCAGTGTTATATCCGTAAAACAGTAAACGAAGTTCTGTAAAATTTCTCTGTCCGATTAAGATTCCCCCAAAGTATAACCACCACAAATCGACAAGACTATGTTAATTGTATTACCATTGTTACTATTCATTTTAATCTCATTTTGAAAATTACCTTGTTTAAGTCTGCCACCAAACTGGTCCTCCAGCAGCCCATGAACCACTAATTTGTAGATCATGGCCTGTGCCCGCTCCAGGTCTGCCAGCCCCAGTGCTCTCTTGATGGGTGAGCGCATGACCGCGCGTTTCACCATGTGTCGCATCAGGAACTGCAGCGCTGCACGCAGCTCCACATCCTCATGCACCACCGGTGACCCCGCGCAGTCAGAGTTGTGGCCGTTCTCTGCCAGCACTTTGGGGATTAACAGCAGCTCAGCATACTTACTACAACTAAGAAGAACACTAAGTGACTTCATAGCACCAAGATAAAGGTAAGACAGCTGTACAGCTCGGATTTCTGACTGCACTATATCATGACTTCGTGGGGTGTGCTCATGATTCTTTTTTCTTCCTTCAGCAGGTTGGTGTTGGGATTCCATACCTAGTGTTGATGGTTCTAGAGAAAAGGAAACAATTTCATTTTCCGACTTAGAGGTTGTAGCACCATGTCCTTTGTTATCATCAGCACTTTGGCCTAATCGTGTATCTGATCCAATGTCACCCTCCATTTTCTGGTCCATTTCCCCTTTATCTTCAGATTCATGTCTGTGTTTTTTCTCATGTCTCTTGGTGCTTTGCTTTCCCGTATCTTCATGAATGCCAGTCAGATAGGTAAGGTCCAGTAACACAGTAGCTGTCAGCCCACGAAATCTTGCAACGTCAAAAGGCAGTGGTTCACAGGGCTCCAGATTATACAACGGAGTATCACTAGGCGACCAAAAAGTTGGGAAGCTTTAATAAAGATCAGAATGACACAGGAAAAAGCAAGTGAGGGAGAGACAGAAGGAAAGTTCAGGAAGTAATGTAGGCAAATAAGATGTAGAATATATTTAATAAAACAAACCAATTCTAAAATTTAAATGCAAACAGGGGAAAATGAGGTTATGATCAGAAAACAGGGAGATATGGTTTCAAAGCAAATGCAACAAAGCATACACAGGTTTTCAACAACAAGCACTGAAACTCAGAAGCCCCACAGAAGCTATCCATTCTGTGCTAACACAGGCTCTAGATATATTATTTATCAGAAATACGTAACAGACTTTTATTAAGAAAAACTATATGAAGGTAAATATTATCTTAACAGGTATAAAAGCTTATAAGGAAAACTTGTAAACATTAAGGTAAAGCTTTGATTGACCTCAGCTATTCATCACCCTGAGCACACTACTGAGAGCTCAAGACAATTCAGTCTCTGGTGTGTCAGGACAGACCACCTGGTGAGGACAGTGACCTTTGAAAAACACGGGTCAGAAAACCTAACAGACACATTTATCTACCTGTCCATCTACATTCAGTGATATTTTCTGGTACTATTTAGGACTGTTACACTTGACTAATTTTCACTTGAAGCCGGACAAAAATTCATCAGCCTGTATTTTCATACGCCTTGTATTTTCCATACATCCAGCAGATAAATGACTTTTAAATCTTCCTTTTATTATCTCAAAAAGTTTTCCCATCTTACAATGCAAACTCCTACCTAAAAATGAAAGCAAGCTTTAGCCTGGTTTTAATTAAAAAGGTGAAAAATGAACCTAATTAAATGCTTTATCAAAAGCTTGCTTACGATCAAGGGCTGTTCCCCATCACTCAAATAAAGCTTCCAATTATTTTAAGGGCACTCTTACTTTAAGGCTACACTGTCACATGGGCATACTTGAAAGAATTTATACCTGGAACTAAAGCAACTGCACTTCAGTATATTTAGTCAAAGGGACAACAGCCTTTGCAAAGACAAAACAGACGTAATGCTGCAACAGCTGGAAAAGCGAAGTGACCTCGGATATTTCAGAATGTAATTGTAACTGGCAGGGAAAAATCACTGCTCAATTTCTTCCAAAGACTTCTTCAGCTATAGGCAGAAGGAGTTCAAGAAACTAAGTTAATCAAATTTTTTCCATACAAAAACACAGGCAATTCTTGTGAAAGCACCAAGAAGCTCAGAGAAGCTTCATTTCAGCTTCCTTCCAGGTTCTTTCCCTTTGAAGGCTTGTCTGCAAGATGGGTGGGAAAAGGAGCATCTCCTTCCAGCCTTGAACACTTGAAGGCAGGTGGAAGAATGAATGAACACTACCTCAAGGCAGCATTAATTTCAATATGGCTCAAGTCTACACTTGAAGTAATTGATCAGCATGACTCTAATATAAAAGATAGGTTTCTTCTGAGGATGTCCAACCACAAACCACTACCACTAAACAGCAAAAAGTGTAGGAAATGGGCATACCTGATTGTAATCTCTGCTTCATCCCACTGGACCTTGGCAGAGGTACTGCCTTCCTTCACCACTCCCAGCAGGGTGGCATGACGGCCTGTTTGCTTGTGGACACATCGACCTCCAACTCTGAGCCCAGCATCCACTCCACCAATCACTGCTAGGACAGGCCACACCTCCACACAGAGCATCTTCAACTGCAGCTCTGAGAGCTCTGCCAGGCTATGGCGGCTATGCTTGCTTTTCTCCTCCTCTTTGTTTTCCTTCTCCTCTCTCACCTCGTTCTCTTCTCGGCTTTGAACAGAGCGACTTTTCTTCAGTTTTTGACCTGCTTCCTTAAGACATGTTTTGATTTTATTCAGTCTTTCCATCATTTTTTTATTGATGCAGTGTGTCCAGCGGTCTGTGCGATGCAGGATTCGAATGAGCTGGATCGTGGCTTCTGCCAGCACTGCAGCAACAGGACTGCAGATGGGATCACCAGGCAGCAAATCTCTTGGTGTCCCACGCATCTGCATATCACAGATCTTCACCTGTTTGAAGAGAACAGTTTACAAATTATCTTCTTCAACATACCTCAATAAGCTCTTCTTATCAATACTGGAGTGGCCTGCTGAATAGAAATAATTACTAGCACTGTCTTTTTTTCCCTTCAGAATCCCTAGGAAATCCGCCTTAACAGTGAGCAAAACCCTCCATCCTTCAGACTCAAGGATGCTGAAACTACATCATTTCATGCTTTCTCACAGAAGACTATCTAGAAATCCTAATACTATGCTCTCCTTAGTTTCTGGGGAATAGAATTTCTTTGTGTAGAACATGAAGCCTTTAAATCTATTCTAAATAGTAAAATACATTTTAAATTTATAATAGATTACATTAATTAAAACACTCTGTACTAGCAACACTGTTTTGGTCAGTAATTCAAAGCAGCACCATACAGGCTGCTCTGATGAATACCGACTTTATACTAGCCTAAACCAGTACACCTCCACAGATGAACATTTAAGTTACCTTCTCTCCTGGGTTGCTGCTATAAAACATAACACAAGGGTATAACTCAGCTGCATCCACATCTTCAAAAGCTAGTTTTGGCTCCTAGGGAAGAAGCAAAACAAAAAGCCCCTCAATCTTAGAACACCCTAACACGCAAAAATATGAAACATGAGAAAGTTATGTCTGTATTATAAATCTTCTAAGTACTGAAACTGCCAAATGTTTTAACTCTCATGCTTATCCATGCCATATTACCATTGCAAGAAAACCCACCAAAAAACTAATTATGTTAAATACCTCTCCATTTTTACCGAAGGAAATAGTTCTTGCTTCCATATCTAACACACATGTAATGAAATCTCCTTGGGTAAAGCTTGACAGAGTCAAAGTCTGCTCTCCGTTGTGATACAGGTTGCCACTGTAGGCTCTGTAGAGCCACATATCTGAGGTAGTGCGATGGTTGAAGTCATGCACGGGCCAGCGAGATACTCCCACACAAGTGCCTTCATTGCCTCTGTTCTCCTTCACAATGTAGAACTAGCAGGCAAAACAAACACACAGGGGAAAACATCAGGAATATACACTTTAACACAGCAATGAAAATCTTCCTTACACATACGTATGCCTACTTTTAACTGTTTTTCACAGAAGCTTTTAATGAGAAAAACAGTAAGTTTATATGCTAAAACCATTTTTAAAAATCCCTCCAAATGATGTATTTAACACTTTTCTCATCAGTCAGGCTGATGTGTCTTTTTGCAGGAAAACAACATGCTTTGTGAAATGTTTTTCTACAAAAAAAATCCTAAATCTACATAATTCAGTAGGTAAGTTTTGCAAAACTGCACATGCATGCTGACTATGGACCTTAGGGGCAACTACCATTACCTCTAATAACAGATAATACATGTTCACAGTCTCCAATCTGCGTGCTGAAACACTCAAATCCCACCACTCAAAAACAGACACAAACTCTTCCCTTGGCACTGAAAAATCACAGAATGACTTAGGTTGGAGAAAATCCTTATGATTATTGAGTCCAACCATAAATGTAACACTGCCATTTACTCAAGAATCGTGTCGTAAGTGAAAAACACAAGCAGTTGCTGTTAATAAAACATAGCACATTCCCAAAACAATGAGAGAGAAGGTAAGAAATACACATTTATGCAACCTACCTTCCACTGGTAACACCCAGAAGTAACTCCAGTGGAAGCTAAGCCATATCCTTTGCCTCCACTTCCATGAGTTAGAATCTGCCCATTCTCCACTATGCAGCACTGAGCTTTCTCAGGATCAAAGGACACTTCCTGAATGGGAAGATTCTCATCTTCATCCTCAGACTCTCCCTGTTTCTACAAGAAATAGGATAAAATATTTGTGGCAAATATAATTCAGCTGCATTCAGTCACAAGACAAAGTACAAGTACTGTTACCTGGAGCTTCATTTCTTGCTCTTTCTCCTTTATTTGAATTGTATGTTTGGCCTGGGCTATTGGACTCTCCCACATGCAGTCAGACAGAAGTGAGAACAATCGTTCAACAACCTGGGGCATTGGGATAGAATTCAGATCATTTTAACTCCAACATGAGGACAACAGCAACATTATATTGTTTTACTTTGTTTTGCTGGTATAAACATCAAAATATTTAATGTAACTACACTGAGCCTTGCTTGATTTGGATTTTGAAACCTACGAAACATTTAGAAGTTTAAGGGATTTTTGAGGAAATGTAAAAGTTTATAACAAAATATAAAGACCTGAGCCATCTGATCATCTTCAACGCCAGATTCACATGCAGGTAACACAGCTTCTAGTACATGAAGTGCAAGCAGTCTAGTCCTCAAATTGCCAACCAAGGGAACTCCTGAAGATGGAACAACGTGTCAATAATCTTAAAATTACTTCAGCTTCAGGCCTGCCCCTGGTTCCATGCCCCCAGTGCCCCAGAGTGTAACCCCTGTACGCCTGTACTGCAGTTGGTTTGAATTGTTCACTAGGAACTCACTACATAATACATGTTCTAACAGGGTTTAGTTTTGGAACTGCACTACAGAAACGCAACGTAACCATGGAGCACATTTTGACATGATCATACCTGAGCAACACTTCTGGGAAGCAATGTTAAGAAGGACTTCTGTCCACTTTGGAGATGCCATCTTGGACTGAATTGCTTTTGAAGACACAACTCTACGCAGGAAAACAAGAAAGTCTCCCAGGTGCAATTCTGCTGCATGTTGCTTTCGGAGGGCAGCTAGGAAGTTAAAGCAAAAGTTTTCATTTATAGCCTTAATATTACACCTTGACTGGCAGTCCTGGTTACTGGGAACAACCTGTTCTGCAGGTAAAAGCACAATGATCAGTTATTACATGGTGGCTGGCTGTTAACCTTAGCTGGCTGGTGTCCCCCCAGCTGTGCTCTCACTCCTGCTCCTCAGCAAGACATGGAGAGAAAATAACATTAAACTTTTGTGGGTCAAGGTAAGAAGAGACCTCTGTGGGAAGACCTCATATTCTAATTCCTGATTAATTATCTTAGTAATTCATTGGACATTGCATTATTTTAAAGTGAAGGCAGTTAAAAGCACAAACAAAAACAAATATACACTTAAAACCAAGCTACAATTAAAAATTCTTCAGAAACAATTTCCACCAAAATTCAAAATGCTCATTAAGGGATTGTAAACTACGTGAAGATACCAGTATTTCAGAAAACCTTTTGTTGCGGATTTTCCCATATGACACAGTAGTGTCACCTCCTTGCCATTCACTTGGACTGCAAAACTGCATAATACAAAGCAAATATACTAATTTCCTGAATAAAGCTGTGTTTATTAATTTAGATAATTAAATTCCTATGACATTTATGAAAAACACCACGACCACCAACTCATTTTTCAAGGAAAACTATATTCTCTTCCTAATTCCTAGCCCAATGAAGTAATTCTTATTCTCAGCCTGCTCCTACCCTTGCAGTTTTGTGCATCAATTCTGTGTAAATCTGAACTGAGCACAGAATCACTTGATGACTTTAATCTAATTTACAGAATTAAAAATGACCCAACAAAAACCTATACACAATACAGTGGATGAGAACCTCAGCATTCAGTGCTTTCTTCTATTATGTTTCTTGGTATTTTAGAATTGTTACAAAATTATGTAAGATAATTACCTCTGAAGTCTCTCTTCTCATTATCCCCATTCGAATCTGCCTTTTTTGATCCCACTTCACCTTCCTCACCTTCCCCTTCTCCAAAGGAAGCCATCAGCATCACACCAGCTTGTGATAGCAAGTTCTTCAGCTGGCTGCATAATAAATCCAGCAAGGACTGCACCACCTTTGGGCTCAGTTTATCTGCATAGGTTCTGTACACACACAAAAAGAAAATTAAGAGAGGTGATACTTGAGAGGTGATCTAAGGAACAGTAATTGCAGAAGGTTACTTTTCCCCATCCTCCATTACAGGCTTAAATTCTTTTTTATTATTTTAACCGTATTTTTAATACAAATGAAAACAGTTTAATCTTTGGAGTCAAATGATAAGTTTTCAGTACTTTCTAGGGTAAAAAGGAACAACTCTATTAATTAAACATAATTCCACTGCAATTTCTATACACGGAGTGCTGTTTCCATGTGTTTGGGGGATTTTTTTGGTGCAGGATTATTGGGTTTTTTTACATAACAGATTTGGCAGGTAAATGCAATGTGTTGTACAAAGACTGAAAGGAAGATGCATGTACTGAACATCAAACAATACTCTCATTCAACTAGAAAACACTTTCTCCACTTGTGTTTTCTTTACTGAGTAAGAATAAATATTTAAGTATTTCTAGGACTTTGCATGCGGTCCCATGGTCTAGCACTATTCCTCAGAAAATTATTTCATATTCTGGAAAGAAGCACTATGTCCTGCTCTGAGAAACTCTCACATTATCAGTACTGCTTTTGCACAAATGACTTTAACACAGCAACAGAAAGTCTTACCACATCAACTGAACACACTTCCACACAAAGCTGAAGTAGCAAAGTGGGGGTTACTAGAATACAGTGTTTACAGACCACAACATTGTGACTACTCAAGTTCAAACACTCTCAGCTGAAAAATATTTATTAATCTTACATGCATCTTTCCTCTGAATAATGTGACTACTCTTCCCCCCGCCGCCCCTTCACTTATGTATTTCTGAGCAACATTTACTGTTCTAATGAAAGCTCACACAACATTTTTCAAGGGTGCTGATAAGCTCAGTGATGAAGTTTCCCAAAAGCAAGGGACACTCACCCTGTGGTGATAGCCAGGATCTGCAGCAGTCTCGTACTGGCTACTTTCAAAGCTGTGCTGAGCTGAGAAATCCCAGTTTTGGGCAGCAGCTGCAGGGGCTGTCCTAACATGGTGTCTGTACCACACAGCTGCGACAGCACATTTAACAGCCCCGTGGAAATGGCCAAGGAGACATCAACAGGCTGATAGTGCACGCTGAGAGCAAACACTGTCACCAACAGAAGACGCTGTTGTGCTTCTAAGATTAAAATAAAGTTGTTTTTAATTAATAAAATGTTCAGAGTAAGAATACTAAGACAGAAGATCAGCAGAATATTTTTAAAATATAATTTAATTAATTAAATTTTCAAAGAAAAAGTGAGTTTTGTCAGACACTTTGAGGTAGACTTTCTGATGAACCACTGCACTCTTCTTTAACTCAATGTAACTCTGTGTCAAAATTGTCCAAGAAAGAGTAGCACACAGATCTAGTTTGTGATTTAATGTTCTGAGGCCAAATCTCAAACCAGAATCTTCTCTCTAAGGTAAGGATAACTGGGTGAAATACTTCATTTTGTACTTTTTTCACATTACTCCTCAAAGTGAAACACTGAAACGAACCAGGTAAGAATAGCCACTGGGTTCTACCAACCAAGGCAGATTTCTCTTTTAGGAAAAGAAGTCAGATAGGTAGTTCAGTGAATTCTGGTCACTAATATCAGTCTGCCTTGGAAAACATACAAGCTGTTCTACTGTACATTAGAGAACATCTGGTTTGCAAATCTGCTTTTCACTTACCTATGTGATGCTTATTAGCTTGCAGAGCTCTTTCCAAAGTAGCAGATAATTGCTGGTAAATTTTGTGCACAGCCACCTGGATTTCAATTTGAATACTCCTCTTGGCTGCTCTGATACCATCCTGGGCCAAACAAACAAATAAATATTATAAAAACTGAGACATTTTTATCACTGGGTTATTGAAACAGCAGAAACTGCTGAAGTACACACCTGATAGTGATGCAATCTTACACTCTCTCCTTTAGCCCCTGCATGTCCTACAGTGCCCAGACCAAAGCAGCCAGCAAGAAACTGGAGTCTAACAGAAGTAAGCAGCGAAGAAGACTGAAATCCTGGTACTTGATGGCTTCCCATTAATGGCACACAGCCTTTTTCCTCCATTCCTGATAGAAGCACCAAAATCTGATGAAGTGCTTCCAGACGAAGCTAAAGGCAGATAAAAGACAATATTAAGTAAGTAGCTAGTACCTTTAGAAATGGAAAGTGGATTATACTGAACTGTAAGCAAAGATGAATGAGGTCACTGTTTTCTCCTTCACATATTTTTTTTTTAAAAAGGGAACACTTTCAGTTTTGTTTTAGTTTGTTTGCATAACATTCCCAGTTCCAATTAAGATACTTAACAGAAAAGAAGGAAAAACTACTTTAATAGAATGTGGACACTGTTTCAAAAAAAATTCCTATAATGAGCATAATGTATGAAGAATAAGAAGAGCTGTTAAACTGAAATTTACCTCAGCCCTCAATTGCTGCTGCTCCATTGCAATTATTGATGCTTGTGGACTGGTGGACATACTTTCCTCTGGTTCCTTAAATCCTGGGGAGTTTCCCACATCTCCACTTACAAAACTGACAGCGTTTTCAATCAAAGTATGAACTCCAAGGGATCTTGAGAGATCAAAATCAGACTCAACAAATGAGTAGGAGGATGTGTATAACCAATCTCTGCTGTGTTTCAGTCGAACCCACGAGTCACTCAGAGATTCCATTTGACTGTGCATTGCTCCTAAAGATACACACAAGGGAGTCTCATCAACTCCAATTCAGGCAACACATTTTGGCAGTAGGTAAAGACTGAGCTGCTGCTACTTATACAGGTGGAAAATGAATATTCACGTTATTTATACCATGCATTAAGCAACTTAGAGCAAAACACTTGATTTAAATTTACAGCAAGTTCCCTAAAGCAAAGGCTGTATTTCTTTTAAATGTTCAGCACTATTGTAACAAGCCGTCAGGTGAAAAAAACAAAAAGAAGACACTCAAACTGCTCAGCTTAAAGCTGGTACACTGAATAAAAAATGCTTTGCAGCTAAATGACATAACAATGAAGAAAAGATTTTCTACCAACATAACTTATGCACTTGGATATTTACTTTGAGATTTAAACATAATGCAAGAGTGGATTTTAATCAAGCCACTGTATTTCATAGTTCTGAAAAAGCACAATGTTATTTTGAATGAAATATTTACAGAATTCATGACGGCAGAAGAAAAATTTTTTTAGACTACAGAGAACTTTGACTCAAGATAGATACATGTGTATTAAAATACTATCTTAGAGTAAGTGTTAGATCTCTGCCATCTGGCAGTTTCACAAGTCTATTTTCAAGTATTTCCTATCATCAGCACGTCATTACCTGAAACTTTACTACCACTAATAAATGGACTTCTTCCAATGAGCATCAGTCATCATTCTGCAGCACTGGAATTTATCACCATCCGTTTGATCCAATTTCCAAGAGAGTTTTGCTAGAACTCTCTCCCTGGCACAAATGAGTGCCAGGCCACTCAAGTCATAACTTCATTAGCAGTCAATTGATAGGCATCAGTCAGTACTTTCCTCCTTTTGTAAGTGCTGTTTGCCCACTTGGAACCATGAGAAGTATTACAAGAGGGCACACCCTGCTCAGAAGAACTTCCCATCTGTACAGAGAGACAGTGTCTGAAGACCTCTGTGGAAACCTAAACTGTGTTTACACTCATTCTGAAATTTTAGTTTGGATTATTTACATGATGTACAAAAAATATTTAACTATTTATCTATCTTGTGTACAGTGAGTTGTAATTTGGAGAATCACAATCTGCTCACAGTACTCGTAGAATCTATATTACTTCAGTTTTAAACATCTTTCTGCAGGGTATCAGCTTTAAACATTATTAAACATAGCCATGTTCAGGAAAAAGTCACACTAAGTCACAGGAATTCATCTGTCCAAAGCTTGCTTTCAAGAGTAAATCTGAGTTCCAATGGTAACGGCCAGATCCGAATTACAGGGCCTCTTTTAAATGCTGCCTCCCTGCAGCAGCTGCTCACAGGAACAAGCAAAGACAGACACAGCGGTTTTGAACTTGGGCTAACTTTCCTAGCAACCTACATAACTTTTTTCCTGAAGTAAAGGTAAAATGCTGTTACTCTGCCAATGAGTCAGCACCTGCAGGTCACAATTTGCACCTTCATGCAATTTACAAATTCAAAACACTGTGAAATTTTGCTTCTCTTTTGTCAACCAGGGTACCCTTCACTTAGTTGCCAAAAATTTAATTGTCAGGGCTACAAATTATGAAAACCTCTTCACATCCCATTCTGTTTTCAGCAAATAGTGTTAATGTGCATTGCCACAGTATTCCTTACACTTGCTACTAAGCAGATTGCTATGGCTTCAGGAAGAACCGTCACCGTACTTAGGTCATCCGGACTCAAGTTTATTTTGGATAATGCAAAGATCATGTTCAAACACTTCTTTTCACAGTGCAATCTAATTTCCTAATCTCTGCTGCTTTACATAACACAGTAAGACTACATGGTTAACAGAGAACAACCTATTTTATCACGTTTGCTATGAAAAAATTTAAAGAAATTCTGTT